>VXBT01022075.1:33155-125934 GCA_013400235.1 Oriolus oriolus | reverse complement strand
TTACACCCGAAACCTCCTCCCCCTCCGTATTTCAGGGGGAGTAAACCTGGCTTCTGTGGGCCGTGGTCTCCCCCACCCCAAACTCAGCCAGGGAAGAATCTCTGCTTCCTTTGGCTTTCTTCTGGATGCATTCTTTTCTCTCAGCCTTGTTTGTTTTTCCCTAGGCTGGGATGATTGAAAGATAGTGTTATCTAGGCAGCTTAACTTACAGTCCAAAGTTCCAGTCAGGTATCTTCAGGGAGGCTTCTCTGGTTGTAGTTTCTTTACACAGTTTTTGTTATAATGGGCAAAACTCTTTTATCTCAATGTTTGAGGCATGAACTATTTCAGTCCCTGACAGCCCTCCACTACTCCTTGACAAAGATAAGAATACATTCACAGAGGGATCAAGCTTAACACCTTCGGAATGAAGAATGCAGCCCCAGGGCTATCAGCTGCCACACTGGCACAGACCCTCATACCAAAGGGTGGGGGAAGGAGAGGTTTTGGGGGTGTGGTAAAAAGCCTCTGGTCAGAGGCAATGAAAGCCCATCCTCCACTGTGCAGAGGAGCCCAACTGTGGGGCCCCTCACCCCGGGAAAAGCTTGTCCACAGCAGAGGGGGTGTCATGGCCCATCAAAGGTCCCCCCCAAAGGGGTCCCCAGACCCTGCACCAGAGCACTGCAACATGATGCAACAGATCCACAGTGTTGCAGGGGACAGTGTCAAACTTGCGCTCCCCAAGGGAGGCACGTGGGCATTCCTGCGTGGCCCAAACATTTTTTAATCCACAGCATTTGATACTTTGCTGCGGTGGCAGGTGGCGGGGGACCCTCACCACCCAGGAGACCAGACAGAGGGAAGCAATGAGATGTCGTTGGGACCCCTGGAAGGATGATATGTTTCTACCTAACCCCTGTCACTCTCTCCCTGTCCCCCAACCCCCTNCTTTCTTTCTTTTTTCTTTCTTTTTTCCTTCCTTCCTTCCTTCCTTCCTTCCTTCCTTCCTTCCTTCCTTCCTTCCTTCCTTCCTTCCTTCCTTCCTTCTCTCTTTTACTATTAAATAAAATAATCAAGTTGTTTTGGCATCAGCATCTAACCTCGTTTGGTTTTAATAATATTTTTTGGGTATATTTTTGAGTTTGATCCGTTTCATTTTATTCACAGAGGCTTAGCTTCCTTTGGTCTTCAGTGTTTAAACCAGTTCGTAACAGCAGCAAAAGTCCTATTTAGTAAAAATTGTGTGTATACACACAAAATCTTCTAACGAGCACGTAAGGTTGTATAGCACATAAATGTACAAGTGACTTTCTGTGAGATGAGAAGTATAGCAGTGGTGGGCAGCAAAGGCACTACACTGCTTTTGCATTCCTGGAGTACCTGTAATGAAAGCTGTTCCAGCATTTCTGCATGTTGCTTTACACATTTTGATTGATGCTGAAAAGTGCTGGATGCTGGAGGAACTGTTTATATTATAACTTCCTGTGAATTCAAGAAGGAGCTTTTCCTAACAATGTAATAGGAGAAATCTCACAGCAGGCATCTTATTCTCTCCTTCTTTAGAAGGCAGACTGGAAAGAAAATATTGCTGGGGCAGAAGGGATGGGATAAATAGAAGCTGATTATGAAGCTCAAACTATCCAGTGTTCCTGATAAGCTTTCATAATCGCTGTTCCACATTTTACTTTTGACTGTATTTTTTTCACCACATCAGTGTGATAGGTAGGACCAGAAAATAAACTAATTAACATGAGTGCTTTATAGGCTGACTTGTATGCATGGTAAGTACTGTTTTTGTTTTTTCCCTTTTCCTAAATTATACACAAAGTTGAGATGCTCTATGCAGTAAATAATTGAGTGTACCTTGCCCTTGAATCTTCTTAAACCACTGTCACATTTAGTATCAACTTTGTTAAATTACCATTTTATATCAATAAACATATTGCTACTTCTCTTTTAAAAGTGAAGTGTGTCACTCCATCTGCAATAAGAAGGTGTTTTGGTGTATTGCCATGCTTCAACTAGGAATGTGAATGTTGTCTTCACAAAGAGAAATGTCTGCTGTTAACAGTTGACCCACATACTAAGTCCATTTTGAGAACTAAACCTTAAGCAAAATGTCATTTGAGGGTTTTTCAATTTAAATTACCATGGATTTTTAAGTGTATGTTCGATTTTTTCAGGTTCTGTCTCTCAGGATGAGGAATTTAGAATTTTTTTTCCAAGAAACTGTCAGTTCTTAAAATGATATTGTACTGCTGGATATTGTAGCAAATGTGTTTTATATTGATGAATATATCTACTAGTTTAAAGAAATACAAAGGCAATACTTAACTGGCTATTAAATTGAAACTGTTTTCTAACTACGAATGTCTGAGGATGCTGTCAGTCAAAGACAGACTAAAAAACTGTGGATAAGAACAAATACCTTTTATCCTGACAAGTAGTTTCTTTGCTGAAAAATAAAAGTTTCAACTGACTGAGAATTTTCAGGTTTTGTTCTGAATAAGCCATTAGTGTTTTTTACCATTGACCAGAGCATTTTCCCAAGTTATTTGTGGTTGCTGCTTACACTTGGACATGGAGGATCTATATTTGGTTCAAAATGTGAACATGACAACATACAGCTGGATTTACAAAATGATGACTAAATTTTGCCCTGCATTAGGAAGTTACTTATGGAAGCCCACTGGCCTACTCTCAGAATGGATTAAAGTGACACACTGAGAATTTCTACTGGTGTCTGTTGCCTTACTGGTGTCTGTCAGCAATAATGGACTTGTATTCTCTTCTGGCAATGGTGGCACTAAAAAAGTAATTTTGCTGGGTGAAGTGAGCAGCATTATACAAGTTCTCAGGAGGTTCCTACTCTGGTAGGACTCTGTCGCATTTATTGTTATATTGAAAACTTTGTTTGAACAAGATTTGATTAGAGGGATGGAGCACCTCTGCTATGAGGAGAGGCTGAGAGAACTAGGATTGTTCAGCCTGAGGAAGAGAAGCTTCAGGGTGACGTAATTGTGGCCTTCCAATACCTAAAGGGAGTCCACAAGAAAAATGGAGAGAGACTACTTTAAAGGGCCTAGAGTGACAGGACAAGGGGGAATGGCTTCAAACTGAAAGACAGTGGGTTTAGGCTAGATGTTAGGAAGAAATTCTTTACTGTAGGGGTGTCAGGCACTGGATGAGGTTGTCCAGAGAAGCTGTGGCTGCCCCATCCCTGGAAGCGTTCAAGGCCAGTTTGGATGGATTTCTGAGCAACCAGGTCTAGTGGAAGGTTCCAACCCCTCATGGCATGGAGTTGAACAGGGTGGTCTTTAAAGTTCCTTCCAACCCAGACAATCCTATGATTCTATGATTTACACAAGGCTTTTGCTGAAATCCCCTGTAGCCTTATGGTTTGGGGAACCCCCAGAACAAGAAAGATGTGGTATCATATTTTGTCCAAAAGTGGAGATAACTCATCTGAGCTTCTAAATCTGGACGAACAACAGAAGCATTACTGGATAAAAGCAAGTATAGTCTACCTCCCCAGCTGATGCTAAAATATCATCTTATTTTTCGTTTGATATATTTTCTCCAAACTGAAATGTCTAAAATAAAATAAAAACTAAACAAGTTCCCCCCCCAATATATCTAATCTTTGTTTAAAAAATAAAAGTATAGAACATGTAAATCAAATCTGATTTAATTTTTTTTTCCTGTCTCAATCTGATAGTTGAACAAGTAAAGGGAAAAGTAATTTTATTGTATGGTGATAAAATTTAGACTTCCCCTGACCTTCAATGCTTGTATTCCCTTTCTATCTGGAATAACTAATGTTTTGTCATTTTCTTCCATAGAAATAATAATAGCAATTGCAAGGGTTATAAAGTTGCAGTAGCAGCAGCAATAATTCTTTCCCTGTGAAAAACTAATACAAGGCAGATGAGAAGCCTTGTAGTACTGACTGTCCGTAGCTAAGCTAATTTGGAATGGGTGAGCTGCTAAGCAGGCTGGAGTCAATCCACACTGTCCCTTCTCCCTTACCAGCACCTTGGCTAGAAATTGCACTGTGAAAGTGCTCCAAGGGCTGAATTTAGTGATACTCTGCAAAAGGCAGGTTCTGTATCAGGTCCAGTTCCTCATCAAAGTGCTGAATTGGAAAAGAAAGAAGGCAGTGCTAGAAATCAATTTGTTTTAGCAAGAAACAAAGATGAGATGTGCCTGTTTGCAGAATATCTCAGTGGTATTTTGTTGCCTAACTCTTTTAAGCCACTGTGGGAGACGAGTATAGAGTAAGGTTTTAAGGACCTGGTGTTACCTGTTACTTTTTCAGGCAAAGAGGATGGAGAATATGTAGCAGAATTTTGTTGGTTTTTGTTTTAATCTTAAATTGTGTTGAATCCTCAAAAGGTTCTGCCTTAGAATCACAGGGTCACAGAAACATGGAATCATTTAGATTGGAAAAGACCCTTAGGATCGTCAAATCCAACCGTTAATCCAATCATTGCCAAGTCCACCACTAAACCACGTCCTTAAGCGCTACGTCCACGCGCCTTTTAAATACCGCCAGGGATTGTGACTCAACCACTTCCCTGAGCAGCCTTTTCCAAAGCTTGGCAACCCTTTTGATGAAGAAATTTTTCCAAATATCCAATCTAAACCTCCCCTGGTGTAACTTTAGGCTGTTTTCTTTCATCTTCATACTTGTTATGTGGGATCAGAGACCAATCGCCACCCGGCTACACCCTCCTTTCGGGCAGTTGTAGAGAGCGAAAAGGTCTGTCCTGAGCCCCCCTGGAAAGGGCTTCAACAGTCCCGGCTCCCTCAGCTGCTCCTCACCAGACTTGTGCTCCAGACCCTTCCCCAGCTCCGTTGCCCTTCTCTGGACACGCTCCAGCACCTCAGTGTCCTTCCTGTCTTGAGGGGCCCAGAACTGGACACAGGATTTGAGCTGTGGCCTCCCCCAGCACAGGGGGACAATCACTGCCCTGGTCCTGCTGGCCACACTGTTGCTCATACAGGCCAGGTGCCATTGGCCTTCTTGGCCAACATGGGCACACATGCTGGCTCATGTTCAGGTGGCTGTCAACCAGCAATCCCACATCTTTTTCTGATGATTCCAACTTGGCTGGTTTCAGCAGATAAATGCAATGGAAATCTAACTATCACAGTGAATGTGTTCATACATTCACTGTATGTATGCTTTAAAATATAGTATGCTATATGAAACATAGTATGGTTTAAAAATTATTTGGTGAAACCAGCAATCTCTACTAACAGTGTTCTCTGTTGGATTAAATATGTTCCAATGCCTCACCACTCTCATAGTGTTCCTGATATGTAATCTAAATCTACCCTCTTTCAGTTCAAAACCATTACCTCTTGTCCTGTCACTACATGTCCTTGTAAGAAGTCCCTCTTCAGCTTTCTTGTAATCCTAATTTAGGTACCAGAAGGCTCCTGTAAGGCCTTTCCAGAGCCTTCTCTTCTCCAGGCTGAACAATGCCAACTCTCTCAGTCTGGCATCATAGACAGGCGCTCCAGCTCTCTGATCATTTTCATGGCTCTCCTCTGGACCCCAAGAGGGCCACATTCTTCTTATGTTGGGGGCCCCAGAAATAACTTTTTGGATGCTTTTTATGAGAGTGATCTCTTTCGCTGCTCAAGCATGTCTTGTTGCAGTGGGTTTTTTCAGTATGTCAAGATGATACCTCACTCTCTCACTTGCTTCAGCTGCTGCTTTGTTGATTGTGCCTGCAGCTTTTAGGCTTCCAAAATTTATCTGATAATATTGTTTGAATAAGTTGGTGCTGTGAATATTCTTTGACTGGCACTGATTTGGATTCTAAATGTAAAAATAGTTGGAGAAATACCTTTTCCTTCTTTTCTTTCTCAATATCTCTGGTTTTGTCCAGAGTTGCTCTCAAGTATGTGCCTTGGAGAACTAATGCATCAGCTGCCACCAGTGAGAGAGCACTGCCAGGAATTCTGTCCGGCAAAGATCCCAGCAAGAAACAGGGGTGTGAATCAAAGGGAACTTCCACACACAGCAGCAGTAATTCAGTTGTGTAGTGAACCCCATTACCAGAGTTAACTGTTTGAAAACCGAGGTTTCAAAGAGATCATCAGCTTCCTTAGGCAGTGATTTCAAGTGAGGTGACAAATACACTGAGCTATGTTATCCATGGAAATAGAACAATTTCCTCAGTCATATGAAATGATGGTGGATGAGCCATCTTACTCTTATGGCACATAAGTGCTAAAAAAATGTGCAAAAAGTACTCTGCAATAATGCCACTATTATCTTTTTTTAGTGTTAATGAAAGACACACCAAAAAATCATTTTAAATGGGAAATACTTGTCTTACGCTGTGTTCATCACCTCTTCATAGCCTTGGGTGAACTGTAAGATCAATGTGAAATGTTAAAAATTATTGCCAAAAGCTTTTCTTGAAAGATTAATAGTTGTGAGTTTTCTAAAACATATAGAAAAATGGCACTCCTATTGAGAAATTTAAGGGGTCAAAGTACAAATAATCGGTGTATAACTGTATCAAAAGCTGCTGACAATAGCTTTTAAAACATCAATGTTTTCAGTCTGCCATGATCAACTTGAAAATCTGCATAGACTTCTTTTTTTTCCCCATGGAATAGTACTTGCATATAAAAATATCAGCAAGGATCTTGGAAGCAGATAATTTCTCTTCAGTTACCCACCCAAATACCTTTTGAGCTTAATTCACTTTATTTTTTGTGTTCTATTTCCAAAGCTATCACCATATTTATTCCTTAACATGACACTGTGCCTTTCTGGAAAAAAAAAAATCCAGAGAAAAGTTGCACTTGGAAGTTCGAAACCCCAAAAGAGGAAAATGTGCATATGATGTGTGCTCTTTTTTTTTTCACCCCTGTCTTTTACATACCTGTAATTGTTTTCACTCAGGTCGGGGTTTGTTCAGGACCAATGGCCATGTGATTTGTTAGGAATGATCTTGCTTGAATCCTGACCATTTGACATTTGACTCAAAATATGTTTAGAAAAACAATACTCTCTAAGAAAGCTCACTGAATTCAGAAGGTGACATCTATACAATTATGTATGTAAGAATCCTAAAATAGGGATTAAACTGCAAAATGTGTGAAATTTGACTATGATTCGGCTGTATTTTGTTTGTTTTGTTTTGATTTGATTTGGAACAGTAGATAACTATATAGAACCTAGACTACAGTAAGATCTGAGGGAAAAATGACTGAAAAGTGTATGCAAATGTTTACTTTATTCATGTGGAGCAGTGAGGGGCTAAAGCTGTCCTTTTAGTTTCTCCTTGCTGTTTATTTTTCTGTTTCAGTGCTGTATATTGGTTTTTAATCGGAGAGACTCTGAGCATCTTGTGTATCTCTCACACATGCATCTACAAATCTGTGAGTGAACAGTCAAACTGGTGAGTATGTACTTGTCAGCCTAATTAAATATTAAAGCTCGGTAAAGGCTTGCTCAGAAAATAATTTAGGATTATTTACTTACTTTTGAAGACAGGGAACTTCCATAAGATGTTTGCAATTTACTGATGTAAAAAATGATAAATTCCTTTGAAATAAGGGGTGGTATATGCAAAAATATTTTTTTATACTGATATGAAAAATTTCTATTGCCAATTCCCATTTTATTTTTCTTCTGAAAAGCTGATACAGTCAATTATCTTCAAGTGAAAATGAGAGAAAGATGATCAGTACTCAATAAAACTCATCCAGCAGGAGTTAAAAGATTTTTATTCCATTATAGCTACTCTGAACTTTCATGCAGTAAGGAGCACATCTACTCGCTTTTGTTATTTTCAATCTGCTATTTTTTAGAACATGATTAAAAGTACTTAGAATCTTTAATATGCATAATTTCAAGATAGCTTTTATGTTCTGGGAGACATAACTCTTCAGAACTGCTGTAATTAATCCTTATTTCATGAAACTTCTAAAGTGGGCAAAAGTCACTAACTTGTGTGCTCCTCTCATGGAGCATCTTGGTCAATGTCTTGTTCCCCTTTTTCAAAGGTACTGGTGATGAAAAAAGCCTGTGTATTCAGGGAAGAGAAAGAAAATTGACTTCTCCTACAGAATGTTTAGGATGTTTCATCTCACCCTTCAGGTAAATGAAAATATTGTTCCCATCATAAACCTCAAGGGAAAAATATTTATTTCAGAACACAGTTCTGAGATTAAGTTCTCATGTATTATTACTACAGATCATGTTAATTAAATTATAATTTGTTAAAATGCATATCCCAAGGGACCAAAACATGCCATGGGTGTCAAGGAAAGCCAATGCCAACAGGAGGCAAAGCCATGGTGGTGGCTCCTCTGGGATAACAGATTTAAGAAGAAGGGACAGCTGCTGGCACAGCAACCAGAGAAAGGAGTGAGAATATGTGAGAGAAACAGCCCTGCAGACAACGGGGAAGAAGAAGGGAGAAAAGGTCCTCCAGGTGCTCCAGATGCCAGAGCAGAAATTCCCCTGCAGCCCATGGTAAGTTTTAGTTCACTGAATGTTACATAAATGTCTCTGACAGCTCCAAACGTGCCTGGTTAGATGGAAAGAGATATCTGTGAGTTATATACTACCTTGGCGAAGCTATGCCAAAAGGGAGTCACAGCTGGAATCTTGCTCATTCGATGCCTTGTTAATATTTTGGTATGTGATAGTGTGCCCCTGTGAGCCCAAGCACGCCAAAATACTGCATTAGCTTTTCTGATTCAGATTAAAGTAAAAAATCCAGTTTCTTCTGTACATTTTAGTTCTCAAGAAAGCCTAAAAAAAAAAACCAAAAAAGGGAAAAATCATTTTATATAATTAGCACTTTACTTTTTAGCTTTTGTGTAATTCTCTGTCTTTATTTTCAACACTCTTATTTTTTTAATTTTACAAACTGCACACTCTGGTATCCTTTGATTGTAGGTCAGGTTATTTTTAATTTGGCGTTAAACTACTATTTTTTTCCCAAATCATTACATTTCAGAAAGGCACTATTCTGCTCTTTCTGCTTGTGTTACACAACATGTTTTTAGGCAAAATGGCTTTGTCCCTCCTTTTTCAAACTGTTCTGTGCTGTATTTCAGTACTGAGTCAGAAGCATCACCTTCAGATATCTCAAATATATATACAGAGACATATATATTTAGGTATTTGTTTTTAAGTTATTATTTTAAAAACCTCTGTGATTTTTTTTATTAGTTAAAAAGCTTTAAAACCTGACTGATTGATTCTCTTGCTGAAGAAAGGCTTTATAACTATGTTATTTTCTCCTGTGGACAAGATCGCTTAAGCTAGGTGACAAGCAAAGTTAGTTTCAGTACAAAGTTAAAAGAGGAAGACATATCAGAAGACATTCAAGATTAGGAGACAGTTTAACATTACATACTTTCTTACTTCCATGGTGCTCAGGCTTTATTCATATTTTTATTCTAAAACAGGGAAAATTTACTTTAATAGAGCTATATTGCAATGTAGTGGATGGTGAGTAGTTTACACATTAAGGCAAACCACATCATCTTCCTTTACATTAATTCAGAGCATTATTTAATTAGTTATCTTGGTTGATGGATTTGGACATACTTGAAGGACACTGAGAAAGGTTCAGGACAAAAAGATGTGAGATATTTATTGCCACTAAAATTTGCTTTCTATTCTTTACGCTCTTACCATGTAACAACTGAGTTATCTTTATCAGAGTCTATTTTATGGTTCTAGTAATTATTTCTTGCCAAACACTGTGAAATTCTGGCTTCTTTAAAAGCAGAAGACCTTAATTTGCCAAATACTTCCCCATTCCCAGACTTTTGCTTAGTGTCTTGAATGTAAGTTGTGAAAGAAGATAATAAATACAACCCAGAACTACTGTATCCTGTGGGTATCCTCTGTGTTCCTGATTTGACATGACATGGTGTGATGAAATTTGACTAGAAAAGGATTTCACTGTGAAAATGATTTGTGAAGGAAGGAAAGCAAAGAACCAGAAAAGAAAGTAACAGCATCATACGCACCAGATACAGGGAATTATTCCTGGCAATACTTATAAGCCATTATTCTTCAATATTTTCTTCCTGTATGGCTTGAGCATATTGATGCTTTAAAGACAGATGCTGATTGACTGGTATGACCACTTGATTGTATGTATGTGTGTGAAGATACATATCACCAGGACTAGAGGTTAATAGAGAAAAAGCATGCATTTTCCAGGTAAGTTTGATGTGTTTTTCTACCAATTTGAATGACCTTCTACCTATTTGGGGGTAGATTTCTTTGAGCTATCAGCAGCAAGCCAAAAAAATTTTGTTCAGGCAGGCTTATGAAATAACATGGAGTTGTGCAATCCCAATGCTTCGTGCCTTTGGGCAGCAAAGACCATCAAGGCATACAGAGGAAACATGGCTTTTATCAGTACATGAGCACTACTCGGTGTGGTAGATAAAATGATTAGGAGCTCACAGCAACTTGGGGTCTTCAGCAGGTCACATCTTCATTACGAGCAAAAAAATGAATGGGGGTGACTGAAATCTTGGTACTGAGAATTGGAGCCTTGAACTCAGTCCCATCTTTTCCACCTGTGAATCTCAGTAAGTGTGGTCAGCTGTCTTTTAGGTTCTTAGAGTCCTCTGTGCTTTCCTAAAGGTGCATGTACAGACTTTATTATGTTCATAATGGTCCTCCCTAATGATGGAAAGGTCATATGCTGTGATGATGAACATCACATGAATCTGACATTGCCCATCCTGTTAGTAAGATGAATAAGATGTCTGATATACAACTTCAGCAGTTGCTATTAGGCAAAATAAGATTTGCTTTGAGCAAAAGCTGATATTTAGGTTCAAAACACTTTGCATTACATTTTAGTCACAAAAATAATCAATCCACTGTACCAAGGAATTAAATTGACATCAGAGATGGGTAACATTTACAAAAAAAACCCAAAGAATTGAAGCAAATTATGATATTCTGGTGCTGCAGTTGGTTTTCAACATTGTTTTCAGGGAAAACACAGGTGTTGGCTATTGTGGAAATGCAAGGGAAATGGTGTAGGTGAATGCTGCAATTGCCAGTCCCTAATCTAATTCACTCAAAGTATATTATAAATTTTTATTTCTTTCTTTATTACATTTTAGTAATTGGATTCTCATTGGCTGAAGGAGATAAGCAAAATCTTAGCAGGCAAACTCTGCCCAAGATGTGGGACTGATGATAGTCTCTCTTCATTTGAATAATTATTTTTAAAATTTGAGGCTAAAGATTAGTGTAAAATGTTACCATTTGGTGTCAAATTATTTTAAGTTTTGTAATCTGATTTGTAAACCAGTATATCAGAAAGTAGTTTCCCAAAAGGTTAAAATTTGTTGTTTTATTAGTATGGCTGTTATAGTGGAGTACAACATATGTTTGTTCTGCATTTAGTATATTGAAATATACTCTACTGACCATCTAAACACTGTAGTTTAGATGAGCAATTGTACCTGTTTATTTTTACAGATAATAGTTGTGAAATTATTCCTTAGCGGTTTTGAAAATGAAGTATTTCTGCAAGTATAGTTTTCCTTTTAAGCTTTGAATTTCCATAGTGGAGGATATCACTGTCCATCCAGCCAAATGGCTTGTCCCCAGCAATAGCCAGTAGCAGAGTCTAGGCAAAGCATAGAGTAAAGCAGAGAAGCCCTTCCCCCTTCAGCTTCCAGACACGGGCAGATTAATGGCTTTATTAGCCAGCAGCTACATCAAACCACTGTATTCGGTGGCTGGGAATTGATATCTCTTGCATGAACTTATCTCATCTTCTTATGAATTCATTTATACTTTTGGTCTCTTGTGAATTTCTCTATTTAATCACATTTTGTGTGGAGAATGTAATTTCTTCTTATGACTTTGAATTACTGACTGTGACTGTGGTAGTATCATGATTTTCCTTTTCTGTCCTATGAAAAATAAGGAATAAATGTTCATTGTTTAACTTTGTGTATATTGGTCATGATGCTGTAGGCATCTGTTAATTTTTTTCTATAATTGCTTTTTTTCCCCCCCAAAGCTGATGCGATATATTTTGTCTACTCATTTCTGAATAGAGAATCTGTTATTTATAGAATCCTAGAATCATGGAATGGTTTGGGTTAGAAGGGACCTTAAAGATTACCCAGTTCCAACCCCCTGCCATGGACAGTGTATGGAAAATCACACTATGAAAAGCCAGTATTCATGAATGAGACAGAGGAGTCCTTCAACTTTATTTGAATAAAGGGAGAGAGTCCACCCGGGCACACACCTGCAGGGTTTTCTCTCGAGGTTTCAGAGGGTGCAGCCTCCTTTAATCCTGAACTCCCAGCCACATGTTGCCCTCTTCCTTTCCCCACTGGCTGAGGTACTAGGAAGGTACAGCCTTCCTGAACCACCTATTCCCCCCTTGAACCTGTCATTTTACCCCAAAGTACAGAAACTCAGGCTTGTGCAGACCCACGTGTCTGTTTCAGGAGCCCAGCTCTCTGGGCTCTGCAACAAACCTACTGCCCAAAGTTAGTAGAGACATTGAGACCCATTTCAAAGACGTAACACCCGTACCTTCTCCCATCAAATTGCTTGTAAAGACATTAGCACACATCTTTCCTCTCAACAGGGACACCTTCCACTAGACCAGGTTGCTCAGAGCTCCATCCAAACTGGCCTTGAATATTTCCAGGGATAGTGCATTGTCTCAGTTTAGAGGCAAATTTAGGAGAAGACACTCCAGAATGAGTCATCTCCTCTAAAAGGGTTCCAACAATCCCTTTCCACCAATGGGAAATTAATACTAATGGATGAAAGTAAAAAAAAAAAACCACAACAGTTTATTAACAGGGAAAAAAGGCAAATAAACACGAGATATTAAACTGTCAGACCTTACCCCCGCCTAGGAATAAAAACTTAAAATTCCAGGGAAAAAATGCCAGCCATTGCCGCACGGTAGAAGACAGCGGGGGCTTCTCTCTCAGGGAAAAAAAAAAAAACCTAACAGGGGCTTCACACAGCAGTTCGGGCAACCAGACGAAAACCTGGTGACTCTCTGGATTGTCGTCCTCTCCGCAGCAGATGATGCACGTGGGCTTGGTGTGCTTTCTCTCCCGGGCTCGGCCTTCCCGAGGTTTGGGACCGAGACGGAGCAGCCCCTCTCTCCCGCCGGTCCTGACCGACCCCTCTCCCGCAGGGGGTCTTCTCTGCTCTGTGATTAAACAAGCTGTCCAGTTCTCCTCGAAAAATTGCTGAAGGATTGCTGCTGCAGCTCCAGGGAAGGGAAAGACTTCTTGCCTGGGCTAACAAAACCAAGCTAGCCAAGCAAAGCCCAGACCGCACCGCCCCCGGGACACCACGGCCATTCAACAGCACTCACTTTCTGTTTAAACATGGCGCAACTGTGAATTCTGATGCTAGCTTAAGAGAATAGCATACAACCAGATTTCTTCCCTGCAAGTAATTTGCCAGAAATTAAACATCCTTCTTCCTTTCCTCTCCTCCAGTTTCTGAATTGTGTATATTTATGAAGTTTCACACATTCTGGTTTCTTAATCTGAGCAAATTTTCTGATACTTCCAGGATGCACTGATTCCTGTGAAAACTTTCAAGTCTATAAATAAGTTAGTGATGTTCTTGAACTGACTTCCCTCATGCCTTTCTGAAGTTAAATCCCCGACGACTGAAGAGCTCACCCTCTCTTGAACAGCCTTCCACCAGGTTTACAACACCCATTCTTTTTTATTTTCTAATAATGGTGACCTATGAAACATCCTAACTGAAGCTACTTTCATGGAGAAAAAGTTATCCTATGACTTCCTAAATGAAACCTGAAGGGAAACATAGGAAGATGGTGAAAAGGACATTACTGTCAAAGTCCAGTTGCAGTTGAAGGCTCAGAAAAAGAATCAATAGACAAAGATCCAAGTAATGGCATTAAAAAAATTGTGTTCTCTCTCTCTATACATAAAAAAAAACTTCCTTGTATTTTTCTCTCTTAACCCTAATACCAAATACTATCCAATATATCCATCTCTTCTTTCTTTCCTAGTATAACACTGTCCACCCCGAGATAGTAGCAAACTAGCAGGAAAAAAATTAAATGAAACCAGAGGGATTTTTAGACTTACGGTACAACAATCGTTCTGGAGATGGCAGGCTGTATTTCTCTGATCCTTATGTTTTCTAGACTAATGTAAATACAGAATATGAATAGGTATATGCATTCATAATGCAGTGACAAGAAGTTCAAAATTACCATTTGGATATTTATGCAAACCTAGTGATTATCAGAATATATAAATTCCTTTTACCCCCACTATGCACTGTGTGTGCTGTTTCTTAGAAAGGTGTCATATGTTCTATATGGAAAAGGATTATTCTCCAAATCAGGGATTTGGGATGCTTCTGAGCAATCTTACATCAAGAAGCTCCTTTAACAAAGGTGAAAGCAGGAAGGGGAACTGTGGGTAAAGACCCCATAGCACATGCAGAGACCAGGAGCTGCTTCAGAAGTACAGGCAGCAGCATATAGAAAAGTCCCAATTGCCATGACAAATGTAAGTATTTTTATGGAATTTTATGGAATTTTATGGAATTCACAGCTGTAACAGCTGTGGAAAGTTGCTGTTTTAAGAGTAAGCATATTAAAATATCCCCTGCACATAATGGGTAGGAGGTCAACTTTGTTATTTACCTATTTATTTTAAACCTATTGCACTCACCAAGTTTCAGAAGTTATTTTATTCCTTTGTTTTTCATAAAAAAATCAAGCAATCACTTTCAAAGTCCTCTAGAGTTCTAAGTTAAAGGAAGAGGTAGCAGCTGCACACCCCATTAGGCTCACAGTGGGAGGAGAATGAGACAGAATGGAATCATCCCCTTTTCCACCTTTCCTTCTCATCTTCTTTGCTCTTCTCTTTTATTCTTCTTATCTGTTGTCATTTCCTTTTGAAAACAGAATTCAGTTCTCCTAGAGCTGGACCAGTCAGCCATTCACTTAAGATATAATATTCAGAGGAGGAGAAGAAGTATTTTGTCCTATTATGGTGGTAATGAACCCACCTTTTTTCCATTAATTATGTGGAAATACACAAGCATGTCAAAATCCCCATGGTCTCTAGAAGCCAAAGGAAAAAAAAACACACTGCTTTCCCATACACATTACTTTACTTAACAGTGATCTACACAGCAGACGTGAAGTTAGAGCTATCCTTTTGCCTCACATCCCTGCCCAAAATTGTGAAGGATCCCTCTAAATTTCTGTTTTTCAGCATGTCTCACTCCTAACCCTGTATCACTGAATGTTAATCTGCAGTCAAGGACAAATTCTGCCTGACTGCAGAGTTTTCTTGGGTTTTTTATTACTTTTTTATTATTATTATTTATACTCTCTTCTTCTTTCTCTTTTTAATCTCTCTCTTTGGAATAAGAGATGCAGTACTACTTGCAAGAAGACTTTAAACTTTGAATTGCCCTGACATGAGCATATTCTGGACAATTAACAGAATCCCATCAAATTTGATGGTATCAGAAGCAATTTATATTTTAAACAAAATAAAAGGAAAAATTAAATTTCTCATCCTGGTCAGTGTAGCAAGAGTTCAGCTGAGCTTGAGGCCAGTAAGATGTAAGGAGCTATCAATAACTGAGGACAAAGGCAAAAAATCCTGACAGTGCTAATACTGAAATCCATGGAGCATAGCATCCCGTGCCATCAATATCACACATAGTTATGGTCCCTAAACTGGCCAATACTTTTTGTTCTCAAATCTGAAGTGCTGTTTTGCAATGTGTCATTAAATGAATTACTAAGCTGTCAGGGTATGTAAGCATGAAGATGTATATTTGGTAAGCAGGCTGTAAAACTTCTTGGGAGAATCTTTCTAAATATCTCAGTAGAGCACCACAAAGAAATCTCATCAGATGATAAGCATGTGACTGAGGATGAAAAGAAAGAGATTTATTAATGTCTTATAAATAAAGCTAGCAGAGAGACTTGATGTCCGATAAATTTGTTTATCTCTGCAAGTACAGCTGCTGAATGTCTTAATTCTTCACTTTAAAAGAAAGTGTCTGTGGTAAATTAATGAAGTCTTGATATACATGTATAATGACCAGGGTTTTTTCTACTCCTTTCTGCAGCACAGCTTCACTTTCATCTCTTCTGGAAAACAACTTACAATTTAATTATTATAGAGAGTCAAGAGGATTACTTAATGGAAGAAATAAATCAGCAATGTTATTAGAGCATGAAATCAAGTGTATTGAACATAAAACAGAACCCCTATATTATGTTTAGCTCACATGAGTAGGCTTATTCAAGTCAATGGGAATATGTGCATAAATAATACTTTTAAGAATTAAGTCCTTGAATAACTGTTTGTAATATCTGGACATAATACCCTTACAGAAAATTTGATAGTATTACAGTAATGTTTGCTGCTCCCTTTTTATTTTCTTAATGTTTAGCATGGTTTATTTGAGCTGGTTAAATCTTCCTGTATAATCTTATTCAGAAAATTCCCTAAGCCTTTTCTTGATTCTGTTTGGGGTTTTTTAATAAACTCAATAAATGCAGAGTTTGTCTGCACTGGATAGATATTTTTGGATGTGTTCTGATTCATGCATCCGAGTAAGGACTGTGGAGTATAAGCAAAGGAACTGTAGTAAGTCAGATATGTCCTGAGTAAAATAATGTATTTATGAAGACTGGGAATAAGTCATACATTGCATATGTGTAGCTTTATTTATGAGGAAGTACTTGCATTAATTCTGTGTCTCCAATGAAGCAAATGCATTCAAAGAGGAAAGTAGATTTGTTAAAACTTCACAAGCTAGTTACATAGGAAATTAAATACAACAAAAAGGGAAAAGTTGGCTGAATATTTCTTTGTCCTAAGAAGCTGCAAATTATTTAATAAAATACAGCTGGCTTGCACTGCCAGCTACAATGAGTAGCTACATTAAGACACTCCACAAATAGTCTTTTGTAAGTCTGTACACATACTTAACTAGGACCATGCTGTTCACCGTGGAAAATAAATTTTAACAATACCGTGGGAACAGATTAATTGGCAGTCTTTGTTTACTCTATCTTGATTCCTTTGCTGTAAAAATCTATTTCCTGTATGCAGTAAGTCATTTCATACTAGAGAGATTTCACCTGGAGCATAATATACTATAATCCAGAAAGTAATTTTCAGATATGTTGCTTTATTGACTTCTGCCTGACTGAAATTGGATCTCCATGTCTTCATTGAAACAATCTGAAAAGAGATATATGGTTAAAATTAAGATATAAGCAAATGTGGGAGGGAGTGGAAAGCACTTTTTGTCTTAACTTTCACACATTTGCACCACATTTTTCCTTAATATATTTTATATCTGTTTAGCATATTATTCACTTTTCATAAGGTTCAGTTTGTTGTTTACAATATTCTTTATTGTTTGTTTAACATTTTTATTACATTTCAATGAACATTTGGGTTCAAGCATCAATGTATAAACGTCAGGGAATTGAAACTGGTTGAGATTAGAAGGTTGTCCTTAAAAACTAGAGTTTAGAAGATTCTTATTGCTTCTTAATGTCTTAACAGTTTGGGATATTTTTTCACATTACTGCATTTCAGGTAGAAATGAACATAAATTCTACTAGTTTTAAGGAACTAAAAGACTAAGATTTGTAGTCAATACATGGAATAAAAATTTCTGTGTACACTTTAAGACTTCTGAAGTAAAGACTTTTTTTTCCCTCTGTAGCTCATTTTGTTCTATTGTGGTGTTTAAGTTGGGTAGTTAGCTGGAAGGAAACCTACAATTGTTTTTGCTTTCCATAATTTGTAGTAATTACATCTAAAAATGAACATCAATGTTATTCTTTGCAAGTAATAAGCTAAATGAGGTCAAACTGTTTGATTGTAGTGCCATTTTTGTATTTTCAGGTGGCTTTGATGCAATATTGTTGCTTCTCTCTTGATTGTGTAATAGAGGTTCATTATCCCATACATTTCCATGGATCTTTTTAAGAGTGGTCAGAACGGTGGGGTTTTTTTTACACTGCTGTTGTATATCTGTAGTGAAAGATTGTATCGTGCGGGTTATCATAGGCTGCTTTTATAGTCCGTGAAGAAAAACACAGAACGATTCATCTGACCTGGTTCAGCCGTTTATTTAGAGTTAGGTAAATTGTGCCCAGAGGTCACATTTTCTCTTGTTCTAAAGTGAACTTAGATGACTGGCTTAACTGGAGATGTCTGTAGTGTTCAAAATCTGCAACTCATTGAAGTGAAACCTGCCCAGGATTTCTTCATTCTGAATATTATCATGTAAGGAAGAGCTAATACGTAGTTACAGGTTAGCACTGTGTACTGCAAAGTTTCCCATTTTCCTTGGCTAGTTATCCAGCTTCTTTCATATGTAAATAAGGGGACAAATCAGAGGAGTAAGGGATGGTATTTTTGGGAAAATGGATTGTTGGCTCCCATATATTTGACTTGGAAGGATTTAGCCCATGTAGATCAAACTCAGGTGTCCACTAGACTTTTCAGAGGAAGAGGATTTCATTTAGAAAAAGTGAAGGATAGTTTTTAAAATTCCAGTCATATGGAGAGCTGTTTCTAGCATGCCTTATGGTATTAAATTTTCATGTAGGATACCTGCAGTGACTGTGTTGACAAAGATTATCATTGCACTTGCATGTGGCAGACTGAGGGATAAAAATGTGGTTTGGGGAATAGGGATGAAGGAGGGAATCTGTCTGTATAAACACATACTCTCCTCAGTGTCCTCTGTGCTTGCCTTTGAATTGGTTATTTTGCCTTTATCTGTTAAACTTGGAGAATAATTTAGGCTCTGTCCAGTTAAGAGTTTGGACATGCACCAAAATGATGAAAGATGTGGAAGTCTGAAAAGAGATCTCAAGAATAGTAATGAAATGGTGTGGGTCCAGCTTTGGAGAGCAGGTGAGGGACACAGAGCATTCCTTCATGGAAGTAAACTTCTGAATATATTTACACTTACTGAAATTTATTCTGCTTAGGAAATGGCTGTCTATCACTTTTGTGTCAAAATAGCTGTAGGCTGAAGGTGTATGTGTGTGATTTCTGAGTTTTCTGTTAGGGGAAAAAATAAAGCAGAGTCTAAAAAATATGCTGCACTATAAGGGGTTTGTATGAGGCAAGTAAAATCAGAAATATGTAAATACTGAGGAAAAAAGTTTATTCCTCTGTCCTTCTAAGTCTTTATTGTATAAAAACTAATAAAATGTATTAATCAGAAGAAAAAACCCCGAACTATAAAGTCTGTGCTGAGAAGAAGTGAATTATTTACTTAGCTAATAGAATTCATTTTTGAGGTCAAAATATTGAGGTCAGCTAATAACAACAGCTCATAGTTAATTGGAAGGAAGTCAGTTTGCTTTACAGGTTCCAAACTATTTCTGGGGCACTGCAAATAGATGATCTTTAAGGTGACTTCTAACCCAAACCATTCTATGATTCTATGAATAAAAATGTTGATACTGCATCATGTTCTTCCTCCTAAACCATATTTCCTTGGTATGGTACGGCTTCACTAGGGGTACGTTTCTGCCATGTGCAGCAAAGAAAACAGAGATACCCAACTGAAAAATAACTATTGGAATAGGAAAAATTAGATTGAAAGCAGCAAATCATACTGAGATGAGAATATAAGCATTTTAAATTATTTCCTTCAAGTATTTATAATATTTGTTTAAAAATAAGTCAACATAAATATGATCAGAATTTTTGTTATATATGATACCAGCAGTGGTATAAGTTCTGGAAGTCTCCAGAAATTCTTGAAAAAAAGAAATCGTTTTCTTATACTTACCTTTCCTGGTAAATTTCAGTTCATGTGAAGTCATTGAAGATGTATTACAGAACACCAAAATATTTGCTACACACTTGGGGATGTTATTTCTAATATAATGCACAGCACTTTCTCTTGAGAATGTTGTACTTCACACAACACAGAAAACAAAAGATTAAATATATTGATCTCAGGACTTTTAAATCCTGAATGTAGCTTGAAGTCACATTTTCATAAACTTTTTCTAGCCTCAGTTCCCACAAATCTGGGAACTGGCTTCCATATATAATGGTTGTGTAGCTGCTAAAACAAGTTACCAGCTGAAGAAGTAGATGAATCTTAAAAAATCCCCTATGTGGTATATTTAGAAATCTTTATCAAGACATTTTTAGTTTTAGCTATACTGAAGCAAAGAAGGATGTAGGATCTGAGGAGAAAACAGAAGGAACAGACAGAATAAAGAGGATCTGATGTTTTTCTGCAGGTTAATGCAATTGTTCAAAAGATATAAAATTAAAGGACGTTTTCCCTATGCAGCAGCCCTTTGAATTCACTTCCCAGGGTCACTCAAGCATGCACCAATGTCCAGCATGTTGGAACCTGCTGCCTCCAAGTTCTCTTTCATCTGTTTCCTCCTCTCAGATTTTGTGCTCAACCCTGATGCAGGAAAAAATGCAGGTGTCGATTGCCCCCTATTTGTCAGTTACTTTTTCACAGAGGAGTAGTTTATAAAACTGAAAAGCTGCGAGCTCCATGTTATAATACTGGGGGGACTGAACTGCAGAATCATGGTATAAATAAACTTTAGCTCAGGTTCACACTCTTAAATCAGTTGAGAATCTCAGGACTGGTGTGTTACCAGGTACAATGTGCTTGCTTTCTCTGAGCACCAGCATCACCAGGCTCAATACTTAAAAGAAGAAACTTACAGATGGACATAAGCCACTGAATGAGCTTCCTGTGTCGAGGAGACAACTTCTGAGTTAAATCTCCAGTGGAATCACAGTGGTCAGTAAGGAGTGAGGACTTGTGTAGGGAAACCCTATACTGGCTGTTCCTTCGGGAACTTCGGACTGAAGTCTAATTTCAGCTGAATGAAAGAGGCAGCAAGTTTTGACTTCAGGTCTCCAAGTTATCCTGCACAATAAGGTGATGAATAAAATGCAATAAAAAATTTATGTCAGAAAATTGTCTTTTTTACCTTACATGTAGTTTTCATAAGTATTTTTAAAGGTAATTTAAATTATTCATTAAAATTACCTCACAAATCAGGAAAAGTTTTTAAATGAAAATGAAAGTTTCATTCCAAAAATGCAGGTATTTCAGGTTCTGGTCAGAGTATTTGTGTTTCATTTGGCTAGTGAAAACCTAGTGATAACTAGCTACAATTGATCTCTGTACTGTGGTGTTGTTCCTCATGAAAAGTCAACAAGGACTACCACATTCCCTCATGAAGCTTCAGCAGAAACAGAAATGTTAGAATTTTTTTGGTTTTTTTCTCATAGAAATTTGCTTTCTTACCCCTAAGATATGACTACCTTTGTTGTCTTTCAGCCTTTCAGCTTTGCCCTGGTTTGCTCTGCAGAGGGGTGGAGAGGCCTTGCTGTGCGGTGGGTGGGGGGTCGGACTGGACACCCACTCCTTCCTCAGCTGAGGGTGTGAGAAGGAAACTTGCACTGCCTTCTCCTACAGGAAACACAATAAAGTGAGAGGCAACTCTTTGTGGTTCTCATCTCACACTGAGAGCAGCTTTGCAATACAATAAATTTTTGAACTAATGATAAATCTAGCAGAGGTGATAGGAGCATACTGCTTTTATGTCTCTCACAGGCTATGCATACATAACTCCTCTGCACAGCTTCACAGGAAACGTTTTATTTCTGAAGGATATCTGGCAGAAAGCCTAGCTCTTGGGAAGGAGAAGCAAATGGACTTAGCATTTCCCTCATGTGACCTTGAAGTAGAAGCATATGAAATGTACATTATTCAGTATTCACCTTGAAAATTTGTTTTGATTCTCTGTATTCTGGCATTTAAGACTGTTGTCAAGTTTAGTTTTACTTAACAACTATCTTTTTCTTTAGAGAAATATCTACCACCCCCGAATATGATGATGTTGGAATAAAATTAAAATTAGTACTATATTCAGCACAGGTGTGCATAAATAGCCTGGTGAAAATTGATGAGTACTAGTTTCCTTCAAACATGTCAGCCTGATTGTATTTTTTTTTTAAGGCTTCATAAATATCTGTTTTTTCACAATGGATGATGATCCAGACTTTTGCCCTGGGATGGTTCTCTACTTATGTGTTGTAGATGATGGCTAGGAATTTCTATTCCAGGAATTATTTCCTTGCCAGTGATCAGCCTGGCAGTCCTCATGCTCCTCAAACAACAGAGAATTGTCTGAGAGGGTTGATTACTGAGAGGAATTTGGCTACAGTTGTGAAAATTTGACTTACAACTCTTGTTCCTTGTCCATCACTTGTTCTCCCTTTGTAGTACTCCTGTTGCTGTCCTCCTTTCCAAGAGTACCTTGAGTACAATAGACAGCATTTTGTTATCATCCTTATCTCCTCTCCTGCCCTTCGTCATCTTCTGCTTTTCTGCAAACATTTCCAAAGCACTGAAGAATTTTTATCAATGATTTGAACATATTTCTGAACATATTCCCATACTAAAAGAACACGTGGATGATTGCATAAAATATAATTTTTGCATCAAATTTTTGGATTACTTTTTATTTCTATAGTTTGTTATTGATACTGTTACTTAACAGTGAAATGAGTCTTTATATTTTCAGGTTTCTCTTTTGTATCAGGAGGTGTGACTGAATCATTAGATGAAAACCTGCAGCCCTTGGTCTCTTTGAAGGAGGCTGTGTGACTAGTAAAACAGCATCTTTAAGGCAGAAACGCTTTGCATGCCTTGTTCTTGGTGAACATGTCCAGGAAAACCAGACAACCACGCTAAAAAGACCCAGAAGTCCCAAAACTTGGAGCTGCTGGTTGAGACAGATTCAACAAAAAATGTAACTACACATTCCACTTCCTAATCTAGTAGGTCTCTTCTTTCAGCATTCTTTCTTATTCATCAAATGCCGCTATCTTTCTGGAGCAGATGGTTCCGCACTGTCTGGTGTCTGGGAAAGTTTTCCTTTCCCTCATTTCCAAGGTGTGTTGGGTCATTTTGCTCCTGTTACAGGAAAGCCCTTTGCTCATCTTCAGGTTAGGTTTGATTTGCAGGTTGTCATTTGGGAACGTTGCTGCATGTGGAGCACTGGCTGCCTTGAGGTCAGCAATAGCAGTCCATGGACATCCGTGGGGATGGCAGGCACGGTGTCAGATTAAGTGAACTCTGGGAAGGTTTGGGTTTATGTTCAGTGTGCCAGTGGAAAAGGAAATGAGTAAATCACTAATTCTATGAGGAGTGTACTTAAAAGAGCAATGCTGGCAATAGCTTCTTGCTCTGTAAGAGTTGGATATTCAGGATCTCCAAGCACTTACTGAGCCATAATAAAAAATAAAACCGATCAATATTTGGTGATGGGTGATGCCAGCTGCTGTTGTCAAGGTGTTCAAATGAGCTAAATAGGTTAAAAATACCAATATCGTAAGAATAATCCATTAATAAACATTATCCCATTTCAAAAAATATTTTATTGCTTATTTTTCATGGGGTTGTGAAGTTAGGCTATCCTATTCTTAAAAGGTCAGCAGCAAAGAAGAAATAGTACTTAGAAATATGTGTCAAAAATATATATGAATTAATGAATAATATTGGATTTCAGGCATACTTCTTCCTATATTTTTATGTGAATTCATAGTTTAACACTAAATATGTTCATTTTTATACATTTTTTTAAGTCTCCTGCTAAAATAAAGAGGCAAAGAAACCAGCCATTTTTTCCTGTATAAGAAACTACTTTTGCAAGTCAGTACCAGACTGAACCTCTTTCTATTCAGATCATTATTGCTTGAACTAAGTCCTCTGAGGAGGCCAATATTCTGCAATTTCTCCCTGCCTTCTCTTAGAGAGGATGATAGTTTCAAAATACTGCTGGCAGCACAATGAATATTCAATGAGAGGTCTTCCTGTGACACCTGCTTCTTCTGTAGAGCTTTAAGACTGACTTTAAAAGCTGACAGGGAAATTATATTATGGGCCTGTAAAAGCAATGAGTTTCATTTAAGGAGGTATACATTAAAGCTGTCTTAGGTGGCCTGATTAATGTAACACCTCAGTGAATTTATTATTTCCCAAGAAGCAGCACCAAGGAATATTTTATGTCAAAAATATGTATCAAGATTGATCCTTCTGTTGGAACTTCAGTTTTATGGCTAATACTTTGATTCTGTCAGCAAAACAGATGTTATGTCTTGGTTGGATTTTTTAATTTAAAAATCTATCTAGGTTTGAGGTTATGTGTATATTTGTATATATCAGAGAATTGCACTGTGACTGAGAAGTACATTGTGACTGCTATCAGGAATTAGTAAAGTTCAGATGTGCAGCTATAAAGATGAAAGAAAGTAGAGACACTGCATGTGTTGGATCCATTAGGATTCTTCAGAGACAAGTAGGTCTTATATCTATCACAAACACAAGTATTGGCAATCAACTGCAGTGCTGTGCCAAAGAAAAATACATGGTATAAGAAAGGAATATATTATATGTTATATAGTAAATGCTACATTAAGCACACAGTGCCAGGAACTCCCTACACACTCCAGGAAGCTGGAGCTTCCTGTGAAATGTTCATTGTGTGTATATACATTTTTATATATTTATATTCTTCTTCCTAGATGAACGATCAGATGCACAATGTCCACATAGACACTAACGGCTTGGTAAGTGAGGAAAAGATTCGTGAGGCAAATCATTTCATCTGCTCAGGAGAGTTAGCTAAATTGCTTTAAACAAAGTGTTGTCACGGGCAGAAAGAAATCTGAGAACTGCTGGTAGCTAAAGCATTTCATTCCTTAGATGCAAGTTATGAGAGCTAATAGTCAGGGGACTTGCAGCCTCATGCAGTGGCACCCTAAATAGAAAAAGTCTGTATTGGATGAAACCTGGTTATTTACAATGTTAACTGAGTTATTAAAGATGAGAGCTCCCGTGACTTCAGTGAAAGTCAGTGGGTTACCAAACACATGCTGTAACTCATTCAATATTATCAGGTGAAAAACTTGGAGCTGTAGCAAATTATCTTTTCTCTCAGATTCTCTTTTGCTGATCTGGTAAACTATGTTAGTCTGCCAAGTGCATTTGCAGAGAAACACTCCATCTCCCTTGGAAAGCAGAAGCAGCTTAATTGTGGAAGGATGGAGGGGGAGTAGTTTCTGACCAGGAGGGCAGGTTAGATACCCTGTGCCAGGTTACCTGCCAGTGGGGCTCTCTTCCTTCCTAGCCCTGATCCATTGCCATCTGCCTGTGCAGGGTTGGAGAAGGAATGTGATGAAGAATTTCTTTTGATTTGTTCAGAAGTTTCAAAAGTGTGTCATATATTGGTGGTGATGATGATGACAATGATGATGGTCATTATGATGATGATGATGATGATGATGATAAAGCTTTAGAGATGACAATTGTGTAACCTTAGCTGTACCTATAAATACCATCACATGTGCATAGTCATGGGGTGTGCACCACTTTCAGTATGCCCTCAGTAGCAATTCTGTGAAATTGAAATTATTTGATCATCGTACTTTTGAGAGCATGTTGGGTTGTTGGTATGCTGTGAAGCAAGAGGGCTTTGTGTTTTCTGTCTCTGCCCTGTATGTGTGTAATGCTGGTGGTGAGGTACTGCCAAAACCTTGTGTTCTACACTGAAAAACGACAGGCTGACATTTCATTTAATGTGTGAATGCATGTGGCTCATTGAGGGAGAAGGAGCTGAGTGATTTGGGATTGTGGGTATCTTGAGCTTTTTTACATTCTTGGTATAATTTGATAAGCAGCAGCGGTGAATACAGTTTTGTTTAGCTTTGTAACCTTAAACCAGATACTTCATGTCACTTTTTAAGATACAATATCCATTTGGTAGTACTTCCTTTTGAATGATGAAGAAACACTTATAAAAAGGAACATTTTCATATAATTTGTGTCACACTTCTTTCCTTCTAGAAGAGAGATTCAAGTGACCAGAGTAAGACTTCTAGTGCCAAGTGATCTTCAATGTTTTTTGCAAAAGGCTTAAGGAACAAACAGAGGGACTCTTAGTGCCTACTAGCTCAGGATGGGAGAGGTTCTTCAGAATATTTCTTACCTGTTCTCTGGAAGCATCAAGGCTACTATTGTTTTCTATGCATAGCAAATAAAGGAAAATTATTTAAAGGAAATGTGTACCTGGGGAATAATTTTAGCTCAAAAGATTAAACACACACACGTACATAATCTGTGTTTGCAAGAACTGAGAATAATTTAGAAACACTTTGGAAGAGAAGTAGCTTGTGGGGTTTTGTTTTGTTTTTTCTCCAACTTAAGCTCTGCTCTCTGTGTTTTCTTAGTGCTTAGGAAAGAAAATCCAGTAAGAGACAACACAAATGGCTTCCAAATTCTCCTCTCTCAAAATCCATCTTTCCTTTTACGTAGTGAAATTGCTTATGGTTTTGTGCCTTAAAAGTGCTTAACTATAGAGTCCAGAAAATTGAATACACATTTCAAAAATACTGCTACAATGTACCAAATCTAACACTGAGTCATTGTCGCTGCCTGAAAAATATTTGTTCTACTTCAGGAGTTTAGAAGAAACATATCCTAGCCTTGAGAACTGTCAAGAAAACACTTCCAATAAGGTGGTGAAGCAAACATCTTAGCTGAACTCCTTTTTAGTAAGAAACACATTGAGTCCATGAATGAGAACTAGCTGAGGTCACTTGGCTTGTTCAGCCTGGAGAAGAGGAAACTGAGGGGAGACCTATTTGGGGTCTGCAGCTTCCTCGTGGGGGGAAGAGGAGGGACAGGCACTGATTTCTCCTCTCTGGTGAGCAGTGACATATAGAACATCTGGGGCTGTATCTGGAGCTTTAAGTTGGATATTAGGAAAAGTTTCTTCATCCAGAGAGTGATTGGGGCACGGTAACAGGCTCTCCAGGGAAGTGGTCACAGCACCAAACCTCAGGAAGTGTTTGGACAATGTTCTCAGGCACATGGTGTGGCTTTTGGAATGTCCTGTGCAGGGCTGGGCGTTGGATTTGATAATCTTTGTGGGTCCCTTCAAACTCAGAATGTTCTATGATTCTCTGAGTTATTTTGTATCTTTAGAATAGAGCTTAACTGCACATTGATCACACCTGCCTAGGTTATACCCGTAGAACGTACGGGAGTAATGTTAACAGTTTTCATACCTGTAGAGCTGTCTGAGAGCTTGATGATTGTAAGTGTAAGCTGTGTTGTTTTTCCTTCTGCTCCCCTTCTACATTTTTTCAAGCATTGTCTTTACAAGGATCTATTACATACCTCCTCCTTTCTGTCACTTATTTACATAGGCACTTCAGAGAGAAATAATTCAAGAAAGATGCAGTTTTATGAACCACATCTAATCATTGTTCAGGAATTGAAATATGATCTCTTCAGGAACATATGGGAAGAATGAAATAAAATATTGCTAATTAATGCTGAATTAGATAAACTATAGTAGATAAATTGATCATTCTGCAGGAACTTTGAACCATTATTATATAAATTCAGAAGCAACCATCAGTGTCTGAATTTAGTGAGCCTACCAAAATGAAAGCTAACAAAACACATGGTTGAAAATATGACATAATTTCAGTTTACATGAGCTAGAAATCTTTTTGCTTCTAACTTTCCATGAAATTACACTAGAAATATTTCAAGTTTCAAGAGTACAATAATTTAATTCCATCAAAAACTTGATGAAATTACTTCTGGTGATGTATATGATGTTTCAGAAATTGTAGTAAGAAATAATGTCTAAAGAGGAGAAGCTTTGACTTTTCATTTGTGCTGTTAGCAATTTTGTTGAAAGCTTCATTAGTGTAAT
The DNA here is from genome assembly GCA_013400235.1 of Oriolus oriolus. NCBI lineage: Eukaryota > Metazoa > Chordata > Aves > Passeriformes > Corvidae > Oriolus > Oriolus oriolus. The sequence continues at coordinate 98,113 of VXBT01022075.1, read as the reverse complement.
CACATTTCTTGACTATGTGTGAAGGAAAGAATAGAATGAAGGATATAAAATAATTTTTTGGAAGGAGCTATCCTGTATTCTGTAACCTCCTGTTCTTCGGGCAAGATATCATGGACAAAGTTACATTCCCTGTATTTGTTCTTGTAGTGAAGCATTCTAGCAGTTTCAGAGTGCTTATATAAACACATGTGGAGGCACATTGGACATTCCCAGTGCTTACCTCTTGCCTTTCTCGAGCTGTTGTCACACGTAGTGGCAGCAAAGCTGCATGGACTCTATGTATGGTCAAGGCTGGTGACTCAATGACTCCCTTGAAGAGAAACAAACCCATAAAAGCATTCAGTGATGTGTAACACACTTGGTGAATGTGTGCTGCAGCAGATCAAACAGGTGATTTTCCAGCCAGTTCTCATCCCTTGTCCTGTGGGTGCTGTTTGGCACCCTGTGTCTCATGGTCTGCAGTGCAGGTTGCTTTCTGCACACCTTTGCTGTGTCACTATGTGCTGCCAGTAGTGGCAAGGGTACGTCCCAACTCTAACTTAGATTTGGTGCTGGAGAAGCAGAAATCAGCCCCCAACCAAGTAATGATAAATTTTATTGCTGTTTGTTACAACATGTGAAAGCACAGGAATAAAATATATTCACAGGGACTGTCTGAGAACAGTGAAACTCATTCAGCCTGATAGGTTATATGAAACTGTCATTATCAGCATGTGAATTAATGGTGTTATTAACAGAAGAAATAATTATTTAGGTTAATGTACTGCTTTCCTTTCCTCTTTTAATCAACACTGTACATATTTGAACATAAAACCACATGATATTGTAGCCTCTTCTCATCGTAGTCATCTCTTGGTGCTTTGGCTTCTTTCATGTAAAGTTCATTACTTTTGCATTGAAATGAGAAATATAAACAGCATTAGGTACTGCAGGAACAAGAACTGGATTTGGTTAGTGAGGGAAAGAGAGGGAATTTTTGACCTTTCTCCTGGTTTTAACAATAACTTGAAGAATAGACTTTGATAAGTCTGTACTGATAATAGAAGAGGAATTAAAACCTATAGTGACCACAGAAGGTTCCATCTTTTTGATATCTCAAAAGAACCTTGACTCTTAATCTATGGATGTATTTAGATAAATTTAAATAGTTTAGAGATGAAGACACTCATCTACTTGCAGATGTCCAGGGTTGGTACATATGAATTAAGTATGCTGTGTTCAGTAGGCTGAAGAAGACTTGCAACTAATCAAAGTGAGTTTCATGTTCAAAGTGGAGTTTTTCATTTATTCAGAGAAAGCTCTTTCCTGGTTTTTTCAAGGTATCTTTGTCCTCTTGAAGCTGCCAGCAACTTCTGTGGGATAATACCAGCTCTAGGAGAAATAGCTTGTTTGTAGCTTATTCAGTCCTCCAAATGTAAAATGGTTTCAATTTTTTCTAACCTGCAGCGACTTTCTGAGTAAATGTTAAAATGGATAGAAGGGAATAAAAATTTCAAAAGTAATTAGTTAGTTCTTTACCTAATAGACATTTATTTTGCAAAGGTTCTGAAGGTCTTTTCATATTTTACGGTATTTGTCTTGCACCTGGGTTATAGAGCATTTAGCCACGTGTTAAAATCTTGTGAAGCGTTGCTTGTATTTTCACAATAAGCCTGAAGTAACAATTAAAATAATTTTTGATTATTAGAAACAAAGACAAAAGTAAAATACCTTCCCCCACTGCTTCCAGGCTCAGTTTCACTTCTTCATACTCAACTCCTCTTCCTCCTCTCCTGCCCCAAGAGGCCGAAGGGAATGGATAATGAGCAGTGGTATGTTATTATTCTGGAAACTTTGCTGATTTTCTCTCAAAATGCCCCAGTAAGAGATACTGCCAAAGAATCAATATATCAAGAAAATGAAATGTGGTTTTTTGCATCCATATAATTAGCAAGAGATTATGATGTTGCCTGCAGGATGTATGTCTAAAGTTGAATGTTACTTTGAACAAAGAACAAACAGATAGATAGAAGTAGAAATGTTATGTTTTTAATGTATGATGTTTAGAAGAAGATGAATAAAAAATTTTTAGTTTCCTGGAAATTTTCCCTACAGAGGTGACAAAATTCAGAGACAAATCTTGCAGCAATGGGGAATGAAGGTGTGTAGGAGGTAAGCAGGGTAGGGGAGCATGCACAGTGTGAGTTCTTTCACCTCAAACACTCATCCTGTCTCTTTCAAGTGTGTGACCTGCCATCCAGACTGGGCACCTGTACACAGCCCAAAAAAAGCGTGGCTACTCTGTGGCTGGTGCTCTGGGGGCAGCGTTACTGCCTTGGTACCTCTCTGCATTCCTGAGCTGCAGATGCTGGACCTCAGCCAGCAGCGGGAGTCTGGCAGTTGGAAGCTGGGTTGCCATGAGGTTTGAAAACCAGAGATCATCACTTTTAAACCAATTTTAGGAAGAAAGTTGTGAGCTGCTTGGGAACCTAGCCAGAGAAATCGGGATGAAGCCAGGCCAAGCGAAAGCACATATGCAGCACAAATGCTCATTTTCATGGAACAAATTAATAAAAATGGACTTTTTTAGAGACAGCATTATGTCTATTTAAAAGGAAAAAGCAGCAATAAAGCCCCAAGATAATCCTTGTTTTAGGGTTTGTTTCTTTTTCGTTTCTTTTTAATGGGCTATTATTCAGATACTCCTAGGACCCAGACAGCCTGAGCTTCACATATGAAGAGGAAAAGAGTGAGGACTTATGTAAGTCCATTGGAAGAATAAGAAATAAAATAAAAAAACCTGAAGAAAAATACTCTATGTAATAAGAATATAATAATGTTGTTTCTGGAGTTTTCCCTTGTGGTCATTATAAGAATACTCACTACACAAGAAGGAAAATATAAACATACAACACCAGAAGAGCCTCAATGACTGCCCTCAGAATGATGAATTAAATCTGGCCTCAAGACTCCCAGAATTAGTTCGCCTGTTGTGACTAAACAGTACAAGAGCTGATTTTAAATATTATTGTCTTGTTCAAGAAATTTAAATGAGAGTTAGATGGGTTAACTTTTTAGGAATAGCAATATTCGGGACCAGGATCATCAGTCCTGTTGATAGTTTCAAAACCATAATTTTGCAGTTTCATAGATGGCAAAACTCATACACTAATTTCTTTAGATTGCTGCAGTTGGGTTCCAAATTGTTTAAAGATCCAGTATGTGAGGTACCTGATCAATAGACTAAAGAAGGCTTTGAGAAGCTGGCTACCATGTCATGCACTGCATGATAATTAGATGAAGGAGCTGAGCTTTCAGGTGGTGCTAAGGATTTGCCCAGATGAAAAACACTAGTGTGGTCCAATATTTACTGACAACTAAAGGGGGGGAAAAAAGGAGCCTCCACTTGACAGAAATCTGAATACAAGATCACCAAAGAATATATTTTTTTATCTGTAGGCATGACATTTCAATAAGTTAAGGTGGTGATTAGTACTAAGGCTTGTTTCTTTTAATTCCATTTTATTACTGTTTTGAAGAAGTTAAATGTGACATAGCTTCTATACCAGTAGTTGGATAATATATACTATTTAACTGCAAACATCCAGAAAAAATTCTGACTCACACAGCCCCCCTTAGCAAATAGGCTTGGAACTTGATTGACATTTGAGTTGCATGATTCTATATTGCCAGATGACCTCAGACAGTTCTGAAAAATGTGATGTTGAATTTAGCAGTTATTTAACAATCAGTCTGAAACTGCTTATTTTGTTGTAGCTTTTCAGTTAGCTGACATTTGTCCTAACTAAACCTAACTTGGGTGTGTCAGATTATGCAAAAACCAGCTCAATTTTTTTTATACCTTCTGTAAAAGTGTATGTTTATGGTGCTTATTATTATGTTAAAAATAAATTCAAAGTAATGATATATGCAATGAGTGATAATGTCAGTCACTAGGAAAAAAGTTACAGGTGCTACATTTCAATATACCAAATATTTAGTACAATCATTTTGTAGAAATGAAATACTGGATATGAGTTATGCATTTGTTAGTTCATGAATAAAAATAGCCTTGATATTTTTTTAAGCTGAGGGAAAATATTGTTTTCTCCTTCTTACATCAGATGGGATGCTGATAAAAGTTCCTGTGCCTGCTTCTGTCCTTTGTGTGGCGGGTTACTCATGTTGCATCTAAATCAAAATGCTTGCTTCTGTAGAAAAGGACTATGATGGTTCCTGTCCATGAGATGTAAGGGATGTTTTTTGCTTTTGATTTTGAAATGCACTTTAAAGTGCTCCAGCAGTAATGGTTAGGAAGAGATACTTGGAATAAATTTAAATAACTGCACAAAGTACTGCGTTCTTCTAAGATATGTCCCATGCCGCTTAAAGTGTTTATGGTCTGTGAGTCTGGCAAGTGTTTGCTGCCTCTTTCATCTGGAAATGCAATGCCAGATAGGGCAATGCAAGGTGGCACATTGCTGATTTTGTGGGGTCTTTCTGTAAAAAAAAAAAAAAAGTTGATTATATGACTCATAGCCGAGATTTTCTGTGAAAGGATGATGTTAAATAACTTGGTTGTAGTTCAGGGAGACCCAGTTACTTTGAGATGAAAGTTTTGTGAGAGTCTCAGAATTTACTTTCATGCTCAGCGTGTCCAGCTGAAGGGTAGGTACCTCCTGCCAGTGGAGTTATTCATGGTGTTTAGGAGTTTGAAATATTAGCAGTACATTTTTTCACAAGATAGCAGTGGGTTTCAAATACCTTGTCCTGTACCAGCTTTTGGTTTAGTTGTCTCCTTGCAACCTAAAAATATTTGTGAGCAGAAGGATAAAGAAACTGACTGGGTTATGACAACAGATAACTAGCTTAATAGAAACTGTATCAGATTTTCATAGTAATTCTTACCTTTTGTTCATTATCATGTAAACACATTCCTTTAGTTTGTCTCTTTGATTTGTTTTGGTTTTTTTTTTTTTCCTTCCTTAAACTCTAAAACAGGAATGAGAAAAGGGTAGATTTAATTGAAAATTTGCTTTCTAAATTTCTGAGGGCAGTTTGTTCAATATTCATTTGAATTGATGTTTCATAGACCTGTATATAACATTTGTGTTCTATGGAAAAGTGTGAACAACAGAGGTGGGCAACTGTGACTGCATCCAGTGTCATTAAGACATGGAAAAAGGACACAAATATGTTGTATAAAACATGTGCTTTTCCTGTCTTGTTATTACCCTTTTTTACAAAACAGTCTAATTTTAGGCAAAATTAATTAAATTTCCAATCTTTACTGAGTCATTTTTTGAGAAACAAGGAATTCTGAAACAAATACATCAGAAGAGGGGTCTTCTATTGTCTCTAGTATTTCTCACAATTTTAATGGAAAATCTAAACTAGGGAAAAATGGAGTCCATTACAGTATTGCTCATTATACATCTTTGATGACAGATTATAAGAAATGTCTGACATCTAACTATGTTTTGAGTATAATGTTTTTGTAATGTCTTCTGTATTTAAAAATGAGTAATCAAGAAGAAGGAAAGAATATGCACCCAAAGGGATTTCCGATCTCTTAGACTTTATTAAATAACAACATGCTTAAGTAAGGAATGAGTATTTTTCAGAAGCTACCACCTTTTAAAATTTAAATTGACCTCTCTTCAGAAATCCTGGTTTTTTAAACCTTGCAAACTTTGCTTAAGAGTTTTAACATAACATAAAAGTAAGTCAAATTTACATGTCACTGATTAATAACTTTCTTTCACCTTTACTTTTTTAGCAGTTAACAACAGAATAGGTACATTTTACCATTTCTGGGGGCTTGGCAACCCTTCTCTTTAAAACCTCAGTTGTGGCCCAAATATGGGTATTGTTTGAAATACGTGGTGTTTGAAATGCAATGTTCTAGGTACGGAATTTCAGAGCTCTACTTTTGATAAAACAAACACAGCATGTCTTGGCATTGACAGGTAGTGAGCGAATAAGAAGAAATATGTGTAATTGGGGTGCAGTTGAATCCAAGAGCTTAGTAAGATTATGTAATAAGAATAATAATAATATATAAAAAAAGATACTGATGTAAGTAAGAGGCATCACTGGAGTTACCAAGTATAACCACTTTAGTAAAAGCTGCAAAACCCAATGCTTTAATCTCTAGTGTGGACAGGTTGAATGATCTAGATTATCCCAGACTGGCTACTATTAATTATTATTTTTTCATCTGAAGGATTTTTTACTGGCTTTTAATTCAGTATTCTTCCAGTGGTAATGGCTAGTTAATAGTTCAGTGTGTGAAACATTGGGTTTAATTCCTCTTCCAAAAATGGTCCTAGATTTCTTATGAGCTTTGACAATTGCCAAGAAACTTCAATTTTCAGAATAAACAGCCATAAGTTTGTTCCCACAGACTGTTGTAAGGGTGATCCAAATGCTAAACTTAAGGTTGTTTATTTCCAAGAAGGTAGTGCTAGTGTGATGCCTCTGTCCCGGGACAAGGAGGGTAACAAATTATTTGAAATTACTCCAGACATCATGCTTGGTGAGTTGCACCAAATGGGTCCAAATCTAATATTACATATCTTTTTAAAGTTTTTCATCCTTCTGAAGGTTTCATCCTCTTGTCTTTTGGGCTGCTGCCCACTTGATGTTAATAAGGAGCAGAAACAGGAGACATCTCTTTTATTTGATGTTTTCAGGTATATGTCAAGCAGTGCACTGAGGGAATTTCTTCTATTGGTCTGTGAGCTGGAAACAGAAACTAACAGACAAAATCAAACCATTAAAGGAGAGATTTAGTTTTCCCAGCTATGCTTCTTGTGGTAAGTTAATTGACGTTTCTTGACAAAGAAGCAGTTTAAAGTTAATAATCTCAGGAGCAGAGGGTCAGTGCAGGTTTGGAAGGTTAATTATGTCTGTGCTTCTCCTGTACCCCTGAAGTTATAAGTCAGTGAAGTACCTCTGTGCTCAGCCAAGCACTTGTGTGTGTTTAAATGATTTGTTAAGCAGATAGTAAGTGCTGAAGTAGTCTGTGTAATTTTTCTACATTTTGTCTTATTGTAGGAACCATTGACGTGTAAAAGGTCTCATTGCCATGGACTTTATGAATTATACCAGTGTGTTCTCCAGATCAAGACTCTTGAGTGTTCATCCTAATGTTGGGTGGGATGGGGAGGGAACTTGCTGCAAGATCATGGAAAAGGTTAGAGCTGCAACGGTGGAAAATTACTGAAGTATTCAGCAACAATAACAAAGAAGGTATGACAATACACTCTGGGAGGGTGGAAACTCATGTGAATGTGAAAGAAAGAAATGAAACATTTCCAAGGCGAAATGATGTACATGGCAGGTAGATGAGCATGTGTAAAATACTTCTTTGGAACAGGTTCTTGGTAAAGATCATTGCTTTCTGCACCAAGCTAGGAGAACTTTTCCTGTCTTAACTCTTTTCAATGATCCTGCATCCTCAGGTCACAACAGTGGATGAAGACAATGTGTGACAGAGAGATCCCTTTGGAGTATCTCTGGGCAGTTTATTAATCAGCTGGAGAAGTTGCTTTGAGTGATGTGAAACACTCTCCAACTTTCAGTCACGTGTGAATGTACTGCCCTGAAGTGCACTTCTCTGGTCCTTGAACATAGGAGTTTAAAATGGTGATTGAATTTGCTTTTTGACATAGAAATGCAGATCACTTCCAATAAGCTTCTGAAGTCAAATACTTAGGGCAAATTCTATGTCATTTACTTCCTCTTTTCCTGAGTTTCCTGTTTCACAGCAGTTTTGCAGGGGATTCTCTTTTTCTAGCATGAGATTCTCATGCAAGTCACTAGCTGGACCATGCTGCATTTGCCAAGAATTAGATATTTGAGGTACTTTGGCAACTGGGTTGTTTTTTTTTTTTTTTTTTCTGGTTACTGTTTTTTAATGTTATCAATGCTACATTTCATATATTTCTCAGATTATGTGGCAGCTCATCAATGTTTTGAGAGTCTGAATTTTTAGGTTGGAGAGTAGCAGTTCCCTATTACATCTGCATTCTTATGAATCCTTGTCCTTTGTGCAGCTTCCAGGAGGGCCTCAGTCTCTCTCTCAAACAATTTTTAAAGGTATCTGTCTACATCACCAAGTGTCTAAATATGTTTCATGGTTTTGTTCTTTTAGCACAGTTCCATTCTTGTTTCAGTAAGAGACATAAAATTAAATCCCTTAGGTTTGTTGGAAAATCGTATTTAGGAAGTGCTACAAATTTCAGTAGGTTGAGTTGAGGTTTGCTATAAAAATCTTTTACCAGTGAATTGCAGTTCATGATGTTTGAGATTTGCATGCATGTCTAGGTAAGTTTGTTTCATTGCAAACTGCACCAGCTCCAGAATTTCACTGACGGAATGTCGTTTCTGTGTTTTTTAAAAAAACATGCAGCATTACCAAATTTCTGCACACATTCTCATCTGCATATCTCAGACTTTTAAACAGTTAAAAATCAGAGATGATAGGCAAGAATTGCAAAGCAGCAAGTGATATTCAAAAAGAATGAGACACATTACTTTGCTATTTCCAGAGCTGTGAAAAAGGCACTTTAGTACTGTAACACTGACAAATGTTTATGTTTTAAAGTGTGAATAGAAAACTGAAATTGAATTTTGCATAAACATTTTCTAGTTTGAAGCCCATGAAGTCTTCAACAACTTTGTACTAGAGTGGTTTATTTAGTGTATTTTCATCTCAAGATTATATAGCTAGTAAATTCAATTTTCTCTTTAAATACACTCTATTTGTATTGTATTGTGCAAGTAATTCTCTGGAGAAATGGTATAAGTTTTATATTTATATATATAATTTTCCACTATGCTGTAGGAATACTTTTGAAAGGTCAAACCTTGTAAACCAGAGTATAACTTTTCTCAGTGATTAGATTTAATCTTTTGGATTCAGCGCTATTTATTTGTAATAACTCATTTTCAGAAGAGACTGATGAACAATGTGCCAGGGTTGAGAGTTTTTTGAAGAAGCACATTCTTTCAAGCTGATGTTGCTACTTTTCATTGTTTATCAGTAATGGAATTGTCATTAACAAAGCTTAATTGAAGGCATCTGTCCCCTTTCTTTTTTGTTCTCAAGAGAGTGGAAGGAAAATAATTCTTACAATAGATGTTTTCACCCCAATCTAAGGTATTTAATCTTATGGAGATGTAAAAAAGGAGAAATTGGATGCTCAGAAGTCATCTTCGTGGCAGAAAATCTTAAAAAGACAAAAATAACCTAAGAGACAAACAACTTTGAAATGCACTAATTCACCTAATGGCCCTTCAGTAGAACACGTTTTAACTGGCAGAGCTAAACAAGGAACTTTGTTTTTTGAAGACGAATGGTCAAAACAAGGCATTCCTCCTAAACATATTTTGTGGAAATCTTTTCCCAGACTTCAGGGAGTTAACAGACACAAGAAATTCAAAAGGTTTGTTGCATATAATAAAAGCACATGATACAGCATAGAACCAAAGAGTAATGCAGAGCAGAAGACACCTTCAGTCCAAGTCTCTGCTCAGAGCAGGCCTATGTTGATCAAGTTGATCAGTTTTGTCCTGCTGAGTTTTGACAGTCTACATAGATTAAGTTTTCACAGTGTCTCTGAGCAAATTCTACCATTCTGCATCTCTACTGTGAGGACAGGCTGAGAGAGTTGGGGTGGTTCAGCCTGGAGAAGAGGAGGTTCCAAGGAGACCTTAGAGCACCTTCCAGTACCTAAAGAGGGCGACTACAAGAGAGTTAAGAGGGACTTTTTATGAGGATATGCAGTGACAGGACAAGGGAGAATGGCTTCAAACTGAAAGAGAGTAAGGTCAGATTACATACTAAGATATTTTAGATATTAAGAATATTTAATATTAGATATTAATTTATATTAGATATTAACAATATTTCTTTACTTTTCACAGAGAAGATGGGGATGCCCCACCCCTGGAAGTATTCAAGGCCAAGTTGAATGGGGCATTGAGCAACCTGATCTAGTGCAAGGCGTCACTGCCCATGGCAGGGGGGTTGGATCTAGATGAAATTTAAGGTTCCTTCCAACCCAAACCAGTCTATGATTCTATAATTTTTTTTAAAATTTCATAGTTAAAATGATTGTTCCAGCATGTGCTTGTTTGACCCTTTTCACTGCGTACCTCTGAGAAGATACTGGATGCTTTTTACAACATGCTCCAGTTGTGGGGAGTTCTAGGAAGCAATAAGCTCTGTCCTGAGGCTCTTCAAGATGAAAAAATCAAGTTTTCTGCCTTCCTTTTTACATCATGAGATGCTCTGCTGGCTTGTCTTGGTGATCATCTGCTGAACATGCTCCAGTATGTTAATGTCTTTCATATATTGGAAAATCTTAAGTTAAATAAAGAGAAGCAGAAGGGGAGAATCACTTGCCTGGGCCTCCTGGTCACACTTTTGCTAATAGAAAAAGAGAATGTGGTTGGCCTTGCTCATTGCAAAGGGGCAGTGACAACTCCTCTTCTGTTTGCTGTCTGTTGGGCCCCGATGTTATTTATCTCTAGCTGCGGTCTTGATTGGCATGTCCATAATTAAGCATTAAAAAATGTTTCATTGCTGGGTATATAACAGTTGATGTGATCAACAAGGTGAAAGTCATGTCATACCATTTCAACTTCCCTACAAGAAGACCCTAGCTAAGTGGCATATAAGGCTCTCCTATGTAACCTAATAATTACTCTGGCTTTATGTTGTTCCGAGTCATGGAACATGCAAGTTACAAATGCAAAATCTTAAGACAGAAAAAGAAGAGATTAGGAAATAATTCTAAGTTAGAATGGCTTGTATTCTTTAAAACAACTTCTGTTTATGAAAAATTAATACTATGAGAGCATAGAGCCCAGCATGCTCAGAGCTAATTTAACTGATGACTGCAGCTCAGTTCCTGACATGCTGGTTTCCAGGGTATGAAAACTGCAGTTAGCTCTGATTTTGCAGTTGATGACATACATCAAACAAGGCAGGAGAATTTCCTCTCATACTTTACAAAAATGAAAATGATGGAAGAAACAATGACAGCTCTTCGCTGATTCTAAACTTAAAGCTGTTAAAGTTCTTGGCATTTTGCTCTCAAGAGATTGTAATAATAAGATGTTGTTGCATACTATTAGTGGCAGTGGCCATTAAACATGCACCAGTAGGACAAATAACATAAACGGCATTTGAAACTCATATTTCAGCACATTGCAAGTTTATAGGTAGGGAAAAGATGGTGATTTAAGTGTTGATGAAATGAAAAATTGAGTTCTCTCCAACAGAAATGTGCAGGGCTGAGGACAAAGAGATTAGTTGATAATCACAGAAGATAAGGTTCCATGTTACCTCAAGAAGTCATTGACCCTGACTCAGTCCCTCAGGGCAAGGCCAAATCCACACCAACCTTCTCTTATTTATTAAGTTCTTTAAAATTACCAGTAGCATGAGAATCAGACCTAAGTTGATTTTTACTTTTAGAATTCTCTTCAACTGACACCTGAAATGAAAGTTCCCTAATACAGCTTAATTTGATTATTTCTTGTCCCATCTTGAGTGAATGTGGAGCACACACAATGTCTTCTTATTATGGAAGCTTTTAGCACATATTGGGTATACTTATGCTGTCTCCACAGGCTTCAAATAAATCTCCTTTTATAACCCACACATCTTTTCCTAGAGACCTGCCATTCCATTGCTAAGTGCTTGTGTTTGCATAGCTGATTATTCTTACCTAATAAAAATTTTCTCTTCCCATTACAGAATTACATCCTATACATAATTCAGGGTATAGCTTCAATTAGTCAAGAGAATTTTTTAAATCACATCCTTCCTGGCAGCAGTGAAAGCACATTGTGCACCTTTCTCCTACCTCCTGTATTCATACTGACTTCAAATTCAAGGAAAATCCTTCATTATCTAGCTCATTAATGAAAGTATTAAGAAGGACTGAACGCAGGAAAGACATTTGGCTGATTTCATTCGTTATGCTTTTTTGCTTTCGTTTGCTTTATTTTTACTGTGAACCTTTGCTAACTACCCTGTTGATGAGTTTTCTGCAAGATATGAACGTATTTTAAAACTGTTTAATTGACAGTGGTTTAGGCGACTTGTTTCTCAGAATATCACAAAGTTAAAAGTCTTGCTACAGAGATAGAGGGTCAAGGTACTATTTATTTATAAGACTTGTTAAGATGCTACAGAAAAAGTTAATCTTGAAGCTCATTCCTATATTACCTTTTAGTTGCTCACAAAAAGTTATTTGGAATAGGTATTCCAGGATCCCTCTGGATGATGAAGAGCAAGAAAAAAGAAAAAGGTGTTACTGCTCTTAATGTTCCTTTTTGTGTCTTGTTTTGTGCTGCAATCATCAGCAGAAGAATTGGTAGTTAGTTAAGGTTTATTTCAATTTTTAAAATATATTTAGTTGTTTATCCCTAAAGTGTACTAAATTATTAGTTCAGTAAAGCATACTTTTTTTCTTGGTGCATCCCTACGCTATTGGGATTATTCGGTCTATCGAAAGATGACTTCTCAAATCCTTTCCAGGTAAAACATCTGAAATGGAGCTAGACAGAACCTGGAGTGTCTTGTTATTAATGCTACAATTTTATTATGGATTCATGACTCTGTTTCATGAGGTAATTCTTGACTGTAATTGTTTTCCTTTCACAAATAAAAGACCATGGAAATAAAGACAAAAAAAAGCCTGTACTTTAGCTGTTTCCATTTTTTTCATGTACTGACCACATACTTTTACATTATTTAGGTACTGTAATCCAATTCTTTGGCACTTTCCAAAAAAGATGTCTGCATTATCTTATACTCTTAAGAGTTTAAACAAATGTATTCACATTACATGTTTAAAATTCTTTTTAGGGAAGAAATGAAAATAATGTGCAATGAAGTAGGAAATCTATTTGCGCCGGTTCTAGCTGAACTTCACCGTTGAACCCCAGATGTCCTCATTGTAGCTGTGTTTAGATGTCTAGATATCGAGATACCATGAGCAAGGGGAACTGAAAATGCTAGTCATTCACTCAGAAAAGAGACAGAACAACACAGAGCTCTTGTTAGGAAGATGTTCCCTATTTATAATTTAAGAGGCATCCAGGCTTCACTAAATTTTTAACTGCAGTATGCTGTAACCACTCAAACAAACCAGGCCATAGGAGAATGTGCATGTCTTTTGTATATTGCACCTGTTTATCAGTTATCAGTTGGAAAGCTCTCAAATAGATTTCAGATTGTGGTCTTCCCTTTGACTGCCTTCAAAAGTTGGCCTTTAACCATAAATAACTAATTCTTTAATCAGTTGTATAATTTTCTATTGTGTCTTAGGAAAGCCATCTGAAGTAATTACCTAACCTAATCAAAGATTTAATGAATCCTTGATGGGAAGAGAAAAAATATTATCTGAAATGAGCCATAGGCATGTGTTAAGGCTTGTTATTGCACTTGTTCTAAAAAATATTCTAGGTAATCTAAAAATAATCACTTTTTCAAGCAAGGAATTAAATAATTTCCTCTCCATTCTTCATTTTATCAACTCTTTTGCTCAGTAGTCTCCCTAATTTCACTGCTAGAGGACTGACTGAGAAGCTGCTGGAAACCTACGTAATGGTTCTTTCAGAGTCAATAAAAAATTGGCAGAAATGGGACAAGTTAACTCCAGCAGACTCTCTAATCTTTTTCCTTCTGCGAGTTGTCTTCTGTCTTGAATCCAGATTTAAATAGTTACTTGAGAGACTCTTCAATATGTGATTGTGCATATTTTAAATGATGGGGGTTTTTTACTTTTTTTCCTTTGTTTGCTCTCTTGTCCTTCTTTGCTCAGTAGAATTAAAGTTATGATGTTCCCTCTCTTTGTCTCTTCCGCCTTCAGCCATAAGCTTCCACACTAGTTTTTGCTACGTTTAATGGCTTACTAATGGAAATCGGTGACTGACAACAAATAAACTGTTTCAATGAGTTTTATATGTGTAATGTACACATGTAACAACATCTCAGTCCAACCAGAAGACCATACAACATGTTCAAAAATAATTCCTACAATGTCTAATCCTCTTTCACTGTAAAATACTGTTGCTACCTTTTAATCTTGTTTGCCCAAAACTCAATTTTGCTGTTACCTTCCTTCATAAAATGAATAGGCTAGCATGCAATTCTCTGGTAAGATAGAAAGGAAAAGGATTACTGAACTTGGCTGAGACAGCAGCTATGCAAATATTTCTTTTTAATTTTTTTTTTTTTTCTAGTGGGTATTCATTAGTAAGTTCTCTATATCTCACTAGCACAGCTGAAGTTGTTTGTTTTGTTTTCTCATTACCTTTGCCAAACAAAATGATCCTTCTTAGTGGAAAGTCTCCTCTTACTCTTAATTTAATTTAAGGATGAGTACCAGGGAACTGCAATGAACAAGTTACGAGATGTCTCATGAATTTTTGGTTTGTATTTATCATAGTATTGGTTTCAGGATTTGAAAATAATTTAATGTTAGATATCCTAATGTGGATTAGGTAAGAGAAGAGAGACTAGCATTAAATCTATATTCATTTTTTGGCAGCAACATGCACAGAATCTATTAAAAAATAAGGATATATAAAATACTAAAAGCAAGACGGAGAGAATGTTACTATACTGCTACTCTTTTTCAGCACCTGTCTTTCAATGGATTTTACAATGCTGTTCTATTTTTTTTAAAATTATGTATTACTTTCTCTACTGTATAAACGCAATTTACTTCACACTAGTTTCCATTTTGATGGAATTAAATAACTAGCAACATGAACCATATTCTGCAGGCATCTCTTTAAGTTTCCTGCTTTCAATTTTTTTATGATATGCACAAAACTACTTTTTAAAATCTTCTTCCTTTACTCTGAAATAGGCGTTCATGTGTATTGAGGCTGTCAGGCTGTGTTGTTGCTGAGAATGAGAAAGTACATCAAAACAGGTATTTGAAGCATTCTCTTTGCTTGAGTGCAACTTTGAAAATTTGAAATGTCGATGTTTATGAGCCCTATATATTATGCATGGCACAGATCAAGTGCATTTCCTTATTTAGTCTGGAACAAGTTCAAGACAAAGGGAAGAAAAATGTTGATTTTAAAAGTCAGTAGAGGAACAAAAATGACAGAGGAGAATGAAAATGCAAATTGACAAAGCCACCAGGAATGGAAAAATACAAATCTTCTGTTAGTTATTTGAAACTCATTTGATGACTTCTACTGCAGTGATATGACTTCTCCATATTTATATTCTCTTGGTGTTAACTGTGCAAACCTATAGGACACAGGTTATACAATGCATGAAAAAGGGTGATTTATATTGAAAGGGATTAGGAGTAAGAATTAATGAGTTTTCTTTTGTGTGCTTTGATTTCTTCCCTAATGGAGTGGGGCAGCAGGAACAACAACATATAACAGCGAAGATACTCATTTATTCATTTTCTATCTTTGTGACAGCTCTTCTGGGAGTGCAAGGCTGCTGTGATGATTCATGATATAGCTGGTGTTTGGGATGCAATTGAGATGCTGGTTAACAGAATGAAATTTTGTTTTCTAACATTTAAAGTTTCTTCAGTACTGAAGTGAAAAAAATGGCATAAGGTACTTCAGCATGCAGTCAGAAGTTGGTTTTCTCACTCTGTAGTAAAATGCATGAATTTGTAACTGATCAAACCTACTGTCCTCTTTTCAGGATATGACATTGCTATGTGTATTCCTGAATCTAAGTACATTTAGTTTTAAATCTGTGTCCACAAGTGCATGAAGAAAAGATGAATG
Source organism: Oriolus oriolus (assembly GCA_013400235.1). Taxonomy (NCBI): domain Eukaryota; kingdom Metazoa; phylum Chordata; class Aves; order Passeriformes; family Corvidae; genus Oriolus; species Oriolus oriolus. The sequence goes on along the minus strand of VXBT01022075.1, from coordinate 82,336 downwards.
TTGTCTCATAGTTCCAACCACAACTCTTAGCAGAGTGGGTGTGAAGCCTGCTGGATAGGAAGCTCATGAACTGTTAAACCCCAGCACTAACAAAGCTACATGAGCAGAGTAAGCCAAGGCTTAGGTGAGTTGGGGAGGAAAAACTTGAGGAGTCCAGATGTACTAACTTTTGGAGGGAGAAGAGCAGGCAGAAGAAGGATGAAACTTGGTGGTTTAATAGAAGAATAAAAAACTAACCTATGGTTTTCAGTCAGTTCTTACTCTGTCTCTCTGCAAACTGAAATGTAGAAGGAAGTCCAAATAGAATTTGAAAAAAAAGTGTATTTGTCTGTGTCAGAGACTGGAGAAGGTAATCTGTTCCCAGACATCTTGGGGGCTTCGAATGTGTGGTAGGGGATGGGTCAGGCCTTGCTGTGGTGAGATAGTGCCCTATCCCCCATACCCCCCAGCCCCACAGTGTCTGTCAATCATTGCACGCTGGAGGCAGCCCCAGTTTTGCCTAACCCACTCCCTGAGTGGCTGAGAGACCAGAAGTCACTCCTGGGAGGAAGGCTCAGGGTAGGCCAAAAAGGTTAAGAAGGGTCACCACCAGGCAAGCACATTGTCCTTTAACCCTATCTTCATCTTGCAGCCTTACATTGCTGAAACTCAGGAGTTGGTAGCTATGTCTGTTTTTCTATACCTTTGCTGTCTTTCTGTTTTTCCCCCTTTCTTCTTTTTCTTCTAACTCTCTTCTCACAGAATGTAACATCAAATGGTTTTATAGATTTTCTATGTTCTATGGGCTAACTCTATGCTGAGATAAGTGATGTTATATTGTATTTACTCTTTTGCCAATGTTCCTTAATTTTCTATATTCTGCCAGTAAACTTTTGTGTGTTTTTACCTATTGAGAATATTTGGTTGGAATTTTCTCCTTTGTGTCTACCCAAAGCAAAAGAACCTCAGTTTAGTCCTAGGTTTGAGTGACTAAGGTGTAACAGTCTGAGGTGAGGGAAAGGAAGTCTCAGAGTTTTCTGCAGGGAGCATAACCATGGGCCTGATTACCTGTTGTGGAGGTTAATGGATTGAAAAGAGGTTGGAGCAAGGTTTGGGTTGGATTTTTCTCCCAGGCAATCAGTGATGGGACAAAAGGAAATGGCCTCAAGATGTGACAGGGGAGGTTCAAGTCAGACATGAGGAGGAATTTCTTCACTGAAAGTGTGGTCAAGCACTGGAATAGGCTGCCCAAGGACGTGGTGGAGTTGCCATCCCTGGACGTGTTCAAGAAACCACTGGGTGTGGCACTTAGTGCCATGGTTGACAAGGTGGTGATCAAAGGTTGGACTTGATGACCTTGCAGGTGTTTTCCAACCTTAATGATTCTGTGATTTTGTGAATAGCATTGGGTACATAAGGTGATCTTCACGAAATATTGTTTCTTGTGCCAGTGTGGTTCACTGAGAGGAGCCCAGGAAAAAAAACATGTGTGTTTTCAACATACAGAGTTACACCATACCACACTTTTACCTCTAAGGTGGCAGAAACAGAGAAAGACCATTTGAGCAGATATATCATCAAGACAAAAAGGATTGTACAACCAATGTTTGTACCAGGTAACAGGCTTCTGGGTTTTGTACCTAGAATACGCTATGGTAGAGTCAAACTGAGAATGGTGCTATGGTAGTGGGCAAGTTTGATTATTGGTTGTTTCCCTATATACCCTCAGGTTAACTGAGGACCACATGAATTCCTCCCCTTGAGTAAGATGTAGATGCCATGACCTGATGTCCCAGTGAGAAGAGAAGAGAAGAGAGAGGTTCTGGACACAAAATTTAAACTGTCCAAGAGGAGATAAGATTCCTGAGTATAATTTCCAGAAAAAAAATAGTGATATAGGGAAGAAAGTTTTCATTTTAGAAGAAATTACATCATTTTTTTAAAAAAAGAGAGATCATACAGAAAGGAGGGGCTTTTCCCAAATATAATTATACAGCCAGCAATAAAATCTTGCTATTTTAAAGGCTAAAAGACAGTACATGAGGACAAATGAACACAGTTCAAAATGACTCCTACTCAACAAATAAACAGAGGGAAGCTAAAAGTCCTCCTCCATTTTACATAAATTATTTGGAAAAGTGACAAAATATTAGATAACAAATCTTAGAAAATTATACAGTAGAGTAAAACCAAAACCCAACTTTAAAGACCTGCAGAGTGATTTCACTATCCAGATATGATTGAGTAAAAAACAGCAGATGAAATTCAGGGCAGGTGAAACTCAGATCAGATAAAGACTAGTTACTATATCATTGAGAAACTCTGTAGTAACCTTCCTCTCACAAAAAAACCAAAACAAAACAATGCTTTAGTGCCTATAAACACAAATTCTGTGCTCAAAAAGTGTGTAGGAATTTTGTGGAACAGATGAAAGGAAAGGGAAAACTACTGTAAGTCGACATGTATATCTTTCTGATGGGTTTAAATCTTGGATGTTACATGTTCTGGTCCCCTCATCTCAAAGGTAATATAATAATTTGGAAAGGGTAAGAAGAAGGGATATAAAGATTAACAGAGGTGTGGAAGACCTGCAAGAGAAACTGTAAAGATTGAAAAGATACTTAGAAGTAGTAGCTTTTATCCGGGGTAGAAATCTGAGGGGGTATATTTAAGTAACTGTATCCAAAATCATGGAAGAAATTATGAAGAATGATTATTCCTGATTTATTATAATAAAACAAGAACTGGAAAGTACAAAATTAAATAATGAGAAGTTTTAAGAGGAGCAAAAGGAAGTGCTGCTTTAAACCATGCTTAATTAAGCTGTAGAATTCCTTGCCAAAGGATGCTGTGGATGCCAATGTATAAATTGGTTTATAAGCAATTAGAGAAATTCATGGAAGGAAAGACCTTCAATGCTTATTAAACACACAGATAAGAGCAGAAGCACTGACTAATGAAGTATCTAAACCACAGGATTATATTTTACTGCATCAGGGAAACACCTGAACTTAGATGGATTTTGGCGTCTGAACAGGGAAAGAGTTCAACAACAGGGAGTTTTGAGCAACGTGTTTTCTTAATAAGCCTGGCCCTGCTGTCAGTGGGGCTTCATGAAGCAATGTGTTGCCATCCCTTCATAGAACTGCAGTCTGGAGATTCAGGATGCGATGAAAAGAATTGTTTAAGGATTTGATGGTTGGGTGCAGCAACCTTGCCTGCTGTGAATATTATATGGTAGGATCCTGAAAGGAGGCAAAAAGCAGGATCAAGGTGTTGTCCTTCAGGAGAACAGATTTGGGCCTGTTCAGGATGTGCTTGGAAGGATACTGTAGGATGTGGTCCTGTAGAGAAGAAGAGGAGACTAGGAGAGCTGGTTGATTTTCGAAAGCCACGTGCTCCGATCTCAAGAGTGGTCTACTCCCTGTGCAGGAAGCCAGGCAAAGGTCTGAGCAGGCCTACAGGAATGAACAAAGAGCCCCTGACAAAGAAAGCATACAAGAGATGGAATTGGTGTTAGGTGCAACAGAAGTATAGACACACTGTGTTAGTGTGGAGGGATAGGGCCAAGAAAGCTGAAATCTGCCTGAAGTTCAGTCTGCCAAGAAGGTCAGCCAGGAGGACTACCATACAGGTATCTCAACAACAAGAGGAAAGCCAAGGAAAATATGGGCATACTACTGGATGAAGCATGGGACCTGGTAACAGAGCACTTGGAAAAAGGCCAAGGTACTCAATGATACCTTCATTTTGGTCTATTTTGTTAAGATTCACCCTTAAGACTCCTGACTGCCCAAGACCTGTGGGAAGGTTGAGTGTGGAAGATTTGCTCTTGATGCAGGAAGATCAGATTAGGGAATGCTGAAGCAGACTGGAGCCAGAGAGGATGCACCCACCAAATGCTGAGGGAGCTGTCCAGTGTCACTGTGAGGCCACTCCAGATTACCTTTGAATGGTTATAGTGACCAGGGAAGGTTCCTGAGGACTGGACTGGAAGGAAGTAAGTGCCACTTCTGTCCTCAGAACAGGAAAAGAGTAGGATCTGAGGTAGCACAGGTTGGTCAGCCTCGACTTGATCCCTGAGAAGATGATGGAGAAAACTATTCTGGATACCATTTCCAGACACGTGAGAAAACAAGAAGGTGATTGGGAGTAGGCAGCATGGAATATTAACACAGGGGAAATCGTGTCTGAACACTGCAATAACGTTCTACAATTAGATGACAGGATCGATGGATGAGGGGAAAGCCATGGACATTGTTTATCTTGACTTCAGCCCTGTCTTCTATGATATCAAAATTGATAAACCAGTGGAGTGTGGACTAGGTAAATGGCAGTGAGGTGAGACTGAAAGCTGGCTGAACTGCTTGGCTGAAAGTGTTGGGATCATTTTTACTAAGCCCAGCTCTAGACCAAGCCCTGGGCGAGTCCTCTGGTGGTCAATACTGGGTCTAATGTTGCTTAATATCCTCATTAATGAGCTGAATTAATGGATAGAGAGCAGTCTCAGCAAGCTTGCAGATGACCCTAAGCCTGGAGGAATTCTTGATAGAGCTACAAGATGGTTTTGCAGCCCTTCAGAGGTGTCTTCAGAGGCTGGGGGTTTTGGTCACGAAGTTCAACAGGCCCTGCACCTGGAGTGGAATAATCAGATGAGCCATTGCAGGCTGGAGGTTGATCTGCTGAAATTCAGCTTGGCACCCTGCTGCATCCCATTCTGACCAGGAGGCAACAATGTGCCCTCTTGGCAAAGTAAGTCATCAGCCTTGTGGGAGGCATCAGGCTTAGAATGAGCTAATTCAAGTGCTTGTAGAGGGGAGGAAGGGGAAACCAACAAAAGCCTCAAAAAGGAAAAACATGTCTACAGAACTCTGCTTCTCTAAAGATATTTTCTTCTTTCTGCACTTTCTAAAATGCCAAGTCAAAGTTTCTAGGTGTGAGTACTTGATTGTGTGTACTGACTTTCATTATCCTTGAAGTCAGGGTGGGTCACTGTTAATAATATTTCCCATCCTCTATGTTTGCCTTGTAACATTTGCGTCTGTGTTACAAATGGTAGAGAATTCTTTATGCCCCATTTTAATACACCCTGCTTTTGAACATTTGCAAGTGCAATATTCATTGCATTAAAATTGATTTGCTTCTATGAAATTATCTTTCTCCAGGATCATACTTTTATTTGTATCCTGGAGGGTTATCCGATATTCATTAATATTTATATTCTCTTTTTATCACAATGCCCTCTTAATGGCTAATTAGGTCCCATATTCCATGGCCTAAATCACACCCTGAGCAGTTCTTCTGCTTGGTTTTTTAACCTAGATTGCAAAACCACACTGTCTATATTCCATTTTCCTCTTTATGTAGGATCAATATTAATCCACCGTTCCTTCCCCAGTTGGTCACCTCCACCTAGTGGGCTGCAGTAGTTAACTTTTGCTCTTGTGACAAATTCTCTTTTATCCCTCCTGGGAAGAACTTAACTTGTCCTGGCAGTGAAATCTGGAGAGGGGCCCAATCACATTTGCTTGATTGAAACTGTAAATCTCTGTGAGTGAAAAGACATGTTTTACTGAGAAATGGGTGGAGGATTAATTTTCGGAGTCTTTCATTGGAACATGCTTTTCAGAGACACAAGCTTGACAAACAAACAAGAACTAAATCTCAGGGAGGAGCTGAAATGATGTTTGGAGAATCAAACATAATATAGTCATGCATCATCTGTGGTTGCTAAGGAAACCAGCTTTGGGATCCTGTCAGCAGGATTCTTCAAAATCATCAAAGGAGACACCATTGGTGTCTGCCAGCTAAGCCACCTACTGCTGTAAAGATCAATTTCTTGCTCCTATTCGCGGGGGTAGTCAATATATAAGTTTTCTGAAAGAAAGAGAAATATAATCAGAAAACTGTCGCCTCTGCAAGGTGGCTGCGATGCCATCTGTCCCAGCCAGCAGCACCTACACTCCCATCAGAGCAGCAGTGGGTGAGCAGACACAGCACTTTCTCTGCAAAGCTTTCAGTTCTGAGCGTATTCAGGTTGTGTGCCTGACAGTGTAAAACCTCATGGATACGTGGTGTTAAAAAACGTCATTGGTATGGTCTCCAACTGTGTGGGTCATTGCTGATTTCCCCTGATCCCATCTGCCTCGTAACTATGTGTATGAGATTCTGTATTTAAACTGACATATGCTTAGTATTTAAAAAGAGAATTATTTGGGAATCTTGCTTTCTTTGTTGCTAACTCTGACTAGAATGATCTGTTGTGTTTAGAGTCTTTCTGCCCATTTGCCATCATCTAGTCATCTATTCTGCATCTATTCTGTCTTAATTTCTGTCACTCATTCATCTCCCCACAACCCTGTCTCACTAAGCTGCTCATCAAACATTCCTCTTAATTTCACTTTTCCTCTCCACACTTCCCACCTTCTCTCAGCTTTACTGTCTGTTCATAGCTTTTCTTTACCCAGTCATCTTCTGATTTTTCTTTCCTCTACTTTCATCTCTATTGTTTTAACTTATTTAGTATATGTTTTGATGGAGGTGATAGGCAAAACTGAAGAATGGAATGAAAAGAGGATGAAGGGAAGGTGAAAAGAAGAGCATATAATTTTTCAGGGTGGTAGCTGGACTGTAGAAGGCTTAAGCAGAGGTTTCAACTGATGGAATTTGAAAGCTTTTACAATCCTAGGCAGGCAAAAAGTGACCTGGCAACATGGGCTGCTTTTGGAACCACAACAGTATGGTGCAAAACAAAATGTTTATTTTTGGTACAAGCCCCTGGGTGAAATTCCTTGTACTGATCAGACAACGAATAGCTTGAACTGAATGTCCTCTCTCTTAAGAGAACTTAGAGGTGCGTGTTTAGTTATAATGGTGCAATTAATTTTTTATAAATAACTTACATAACCTGAAAATATCCTAGGATGACTTTCTAGTCTGCTGGTCAGGACAATAAATGTACTCCTATGGGAAAATATCCCTCCTGGTGTGAACATTTTAATTCTCTTTCCTAAGTGAAGCAGTGATGATAAGCAATTGGGATATCTAGTCATCCCCTCACCTCTTTCTCTTACCTTCTGTGATAGTACTTAAAATGGTCTCCTGAAAGCAGTTCTCAAGCAGAGCAGTGATTAGCCCTGACTTTGCACTTCTGTGTGAATGTTCAAACACCTGATCTATTGAAGAACTCTACCTCTGCTCTATCTCTGCCCTTCAGGCAACTGCATGAAACTGACCTTGAAAAAACATTTTTAGGATGATTTGACAAATTCTCCTCCAGAGCTGCAAGCTGAGTATGAAAGAAAAGTTTGTTCTGAAGTTTAATTATTTCTGAAGTCCACTTTTTGGATGTGTAGGGGACAAATTTACAATTACAATAAAAGAAAAATGGAAAAAAATCCCCACAAAGCATGAATTGTATTTGGTGCACCCAGTACAAGTGCCACTCTTTCATCACTTAGATCGATTTCTACTGTCTGTTCTTGGGAATAAAAGAGTGGGAACTGGGTTTTGACATCACTTATTTTAGTCCACTTTTCTGCACATGGACCATGTAATAGTGTTGGGAACAAAGACAGTCTGTTGTAAGGAGGCTGAAGTTATACAGGCTTACAGAGGGTGCCTTTTCTCTGATTCCTCTATCAATGCACTTCTCTAAGCAGAGGTTGAGACAGGATGGATGGATTCTCTGATCTTGACTATTCAGGAATCCAGAGAGTCCCTCATATGTGTCCTAATTTTAGCTCTCTGTTTCCAGGTGCCTTTGTCTGAATTGTTTATATATTTGGGGATGGGGATTTGGCGTATTTTTTTTAAGTAAAAAGTAATTGCAGCAAGAGGAATGAATTTTAATGGTCTGCTCAGAGCAAGACGTTACCTGTTGTGGCTCCTGGATGTGCTGTGTGATAGGTTGAGCCTGCCCATAGCTGAAGTGTTTCCCCACCCACTACAAGTACATCTGCATAGGTTGATGTTATTATTATGATACAATATTCAGACATTTATAGAATAACTTATCTCTCCATTGGCTGAGAGTGGTTAAGCATAACAATCGATGAAATAGATGTTTCTCACTTAAGCAAACCTGCACAGCAAAACATTTCCTGTTTCCGAGGCTGAAGAGTAATTTTTGGTAGTGACCCTCTGATAGAAATTGCAGAGTCTGCAAAAATAAAATTTTCCTTAGGGAAATAAAAAATTTGATGGTGGGATGCATTGGGATTCTGCTGGAGAAAAAACTCTTATGAGAGTTTATTTGAGATACTGCCTGTAGTCTTTCAAGAAAACAAGCACGAGAGTGATGACTTTGGGCAGGAACAAGGGCAAAGAAAGATCAGCAAGAATTTGAAGAAGCTATTTTACAAAGCAAGGCTGAAAGCTTGCCTTATGTATCACAGCTAAAGCAAGACCAAGTTCTCTTTAAATGAGGATGGGAGAAATAACATAAATTAAGGACAATAATTGTTTAGGATAAATTTAAACTAGAAATGCTGTCACTGAGGATCTGGAATGGACCTTTCAGAAATATTGGAGGTGTTACAAAGGTGACTGCTGTAAGGCAGACTGTTATGTTAACTGTTAAAAGGAACTACATGACCAAAGGTTTTCTACCCAGGGTCTCAAGCATATTCTGCTGAAAATAGATCAAGACCTCCCAGGAGTCACTGTAGTTGAAAAAAAATTACGTAATAGAGTAAAAGAAAATATTTTGCACTTTGAAAAAATTAGTGGTCTAAAATTATAAGCTTATTGCATCACTCCTTTTCAGTCAAATGTTTGTTGAATTTTATTGTTATCCAGAATTCTAGATTTATGGTATATAAATACATAATTATGTATATATTAATGCATATGTGTATCCATTTATTCCAGTAACTGATGGAAACTAATATGAAGCATCAGTGTTTCCTGTGAAGCAGAAAATCCAATTTCTCCTAGACGGTGAGCATTGCACAGTATTTATGTGACTTGGGCATCAAAATTACCTTGAATTTATTCTCCTTTCAGTTGCTAGTTACCTATAGGGATGTCTTATAATAAATGCTGCTGATCTGTAACTTTCCAAATTTCATATAAGAGCCTTGGAAAGTGGGAAGTAATGGCTGTTTAAATTTTCTGACCTTTTTTGTCATCAAGTCTGTAACTTACTATCAGTATCTGTGTATGTAGATTGTATTTAATTTTGTTGTTAGGCATGGCCCCAAGACTCTTTCAATCACCAGTCAGAAGAGGAAAAGAAACTTTGATGATCTGCAGCCTGAAGTTTTGGGTTTTGTTTAAAACCAAACAAAACCATCACTGACATAAAAAACAAACAAACAAAAAACCCCACAAAACGACCCAAAACATTTATTCAATCCAGCCCCTTATGATATAATTAGTTGGCTTATTGTTTGCTTTTCAAAAGTATCCATGGTATTGTGGGACCTGCTGTAGGCTGTGTTTAACAAATCTTCATTTAGAGGTGGAAAGCTCCATCCAGAGAGCTTTGTAACATGCTTATGTGACTTGTTGGTTTGGTTTTTATCTCGCCTTTGTTATGAACAAAGTCTGAGAAAAAAATAAACAAGAAATGGACTGTAATGAGATGAAATGTTGTCCTTGTCTAATCAGTTTAAAAGAGTATATGGAAGATTTTGATATATTTGAATGGCATTTAATATGTATGCAAACATTTAAACACAAAAGTAGTAGATTTGTCTTTTGGTAAAGTAGCATTTAGTTATCAGCTGACATGTCTCTTGTCAATGCATAATTCTTGGTTTGTTATTAATCTGGTTCTCTTTTTAAATATCCCTGAAATATCCCTTAAATATCCCTTTTGATTATCCTTCCTTAACTAGTTGATTGCTAAATTAATGACTTTCCTCATTGACTCTGGCCTTTCTAACTTTTCTCATAGGTGAAGATTCATAAATCCATAATTCTGAATTGTCTGTATCATAATTAAACTGTGAATGAAAATGTCATAATTCTGCATCACTCAACTTTCTTTCTAGGGAATGAAATATCTATCAGACACTCTAGGAGCTCTCTGTCCTTTTTTATTTTAAGCAGAGGATGCCTTATTTCAAATCTGAAACTGGAGATTATTAGTTAAAAGCTTCTCAGAAAAACTGATTCTTCGTAGGAAATTCCCATGCCAGTAACTTATTCTGACTTTATCTTTCTTGAGATCCACCCCACCTGATGCAGCAGGAGAAAAATGCCCCTTCTCTTTTCTTAAACAAAGTAGTTTGTGTCCATCCTCATATTTATCTTGCACATTGAAGAATCCAGCTGGTAATCCTCTTTCCTATTTTTAAACATAATTAACTTGTTTTAATTGAATTTAAAATTCTAAGTAGTCACTGATATTATCCTCTTTTTCCTTTGTCAGAAGAAGTAAAATTCTTGCAAGCTTCACTGGCTGCAACTCTGGGCTGTAAGCTCTGGGTATAGCTGAGCTTCCTCTGCTTTCAGGCAGACTTTGTACTTGCTGCTGGTTGCAATCATTGTTAATAGCACAGAAAAAATTCTGATTGACAAATAGTAGAGTCTTTGGTCATAAATTAAGTATTTTTGGGGCAGTGAAATGCCACTGAAATGTCAACTTGTAACAGAAATTACTGTAAAGGATGTTGAAGGTAACATAGGCTGGAAGAATATACAGGACAGGTGGATAAAGAGGTGACTGTGTCTTTTCTCTCTCACTTCCCTTCCCATGGGACACCTACAGCAGCCTCCTGCTTGAGGAGCAACAATTCAGCACTTAAAGAACAGCAAAAATAGGCAAGAAATGAATCCAGAAACAAAGAACAATAACCACATTATGGGACCAGCAAATACGTATATCTTTATATTAGTTTGTGACCTTCTCAATTATTGACTGTTCTCTGTTAGCACAGAAGAGTTGAATTTCTGGATAGTTATGGACGTTGAATTTCTGAATACCTCTCTAAGATACACACCTATACGAAAGGAAAAACCAGTGCTCCTTCTGGTGTGTGTTATAAACTACTTACTTCAGTAGTAGAAGGTTATGCAAATGTGTACAGGGATATAGATCTAATAACATGGCAGAATCATTAATATCCTTTAAAAGATTTTAAATAGATATTTGAGGTTATTATCTAGCAAAAATTTTAGGAAACAGAAATTAAACATTAGTAGATAATTGTTTTTTAGGCATAATAATTATGCTGTATTTCTTACAGGAACCACTGGCTTAATTTAGAAAAGGCAAAATATTTTTAAAAGGAAGATCTCTCTCTTGAAATGCACACACATCTGTGCCCACACACACGTATCTATATAATGTATTACATGTTTTGACTTTTGCTTTCAATAAAACCTAGAGAATCTGAATATCTAGTAAAGCTTTATAAAGGTGCTCATAATTGTGGCAAAACACTGGTTATGGCGTTGCTTTTTTTTCCCTCAGGTGTTACTTTGTTGTTTGTTTGGTACTTACTCAAATCAAATCAAAGCAAAAATGTAAATATATGAAATCACCTGAAAGAAGAGTCTTGCCCATTCTTTCAGCTGGAGCTGTTGAGCTAGGATGTAACTCCTCAACAGGTATTGTTAGTATAACTTTTGAAAGTACTTAACCCTGAGATGGAGCACACAGGAATATGTGATCACAGCCAGGGGATTGGGATGGAATTAAGCCAGGAGCTGAGCTGCGCTGCCAGCGCCATGTGCCGCTGCATGGTTCACAAGCTGCACAAATTAAGTTTCAGGCCCCTCACAAAGGCCTCGCATTTATCCTGCACTGTGTAATATTATCAGGGAAATTGTTTCTTGCCTGCATGCATTTAGGCTCCAGCAAAACACGTGACGCAAAACATGTAATACATTTTGTGGTTACTGAAGAAAGGAAAAAGAAGAAGAGGAGGCAGGTAAGTGAACTGTCAGTCAAACAGAGGCAGCAAGATCTGACTGGTATTATTTTTGTTGCTGATATTGTTACATCTGCCGTGTCGCTCCTATTCTTTGCGCTCACTCAAGGGTGAGGACACTTAAAATATGAAAATAGGAATCTGCACTGCCTATTAAAAGCTGCATATTTATGTGCCTGTTTGTGGCTGTCTCTTCTGTCCCTTGCTGCTTTTTCTTCCTTGCAAACATTTTTCTGCATATTTTAATAACAAGTTTTGGTGAAAGCCTTGACAGAGTTTATTGTTGCCCTGCTTCTGAAAAGAAATCATTATAGCTTGGAGCTAAGTAATTTTCACTGCATCCTGTTGAAGATGTTTAATTAACATAAATCAAAATAAACAGAAAAGCAAATATATGATGTTTGATCTGCTTAGATATGTGCATGTGCTGTAAGTTTTTCAGCATAACAGAATACAATCTTATTAAAATAACTGTAATATTGAAAATGTAGATGCAGCTACTAGTGGTATAGGTATTTTTCCATGAAAAGGACCACATGTATAGGAAAAACATATGATAAACTATTTCTGTCATTTGCACAATACAGGTACCAGCCATTTGCTCTTACTTTTCACCAGAATGCTTTTATTTCAATGAAAGTGGAACAATGCTTCATATTTAGTGCACTGGTGTGGCCAAATCTGTGTTATGCTGAAAGGTGTGGGGCAGCTGGGGAATGGAAGCAATCTAGAAGTGAAAACATGGCGCTCCTGCGAGTAACTTAGTCCAGGAGATCTTCCCCACTGCATCATCTGGATTGCTTCTGGTACCTTAATTAAGCTGAGTCTAGCAGATAAGAAAACTTGAGAGAAACGTGCTTTGGGGTTTTTTTCCTTCTGAATCTACTGGACACCGTCATTTTTGGCTATTTAATGTTTCAGTTATCCCAGTTTTGTAATATTGCTGTATGATATTAAAACATGAGTGCTTTGTTCTTCTAATCTCTTGTCCATTCCTGCTGTTCATTCCTACATGTCATTGTGTCTGTGGCAGGAGCTGATCTATAATCATCAATAGTGTGTAGAAACATGAAGATATATTTGTGCTAACATAGTGGTTCCTCACAGCTATTTTAGTTTTGCTGGTGTAGTGAATGAATGAACACTTTTTTTGCTGTATTTTCTGGCTCTTCATGCTGAAGATTTATGCTGATTTACAGGTAAACTCTGTTAGACAATTTCCTTGTGGGCTTACCTCTTTCATCAGTGATGTTACAGATGATACTGTAGATGAGGTTCGGGCAGGTGCTGTGTTTTTCGAAGTAATCCATGCTGCCAGCATGGAGTTTGAGGATGGATGAGAACATGTGTCCCCATAATTTTGATGGTTTCCACAACTGGGAGTGGTTTGGTGTGGTTTGGAGTAACTCGGTGCCACTGGTGCATGGAAGAGCACTAGAGTGGTTCTTGGCCTGGGAAAGTGGAGGATCCTCCAGTGCAAAGGAGTTTAGTTAATCTGCATTATAATAACCTTTGCAGCCCCATTTCAAAATTTACTCGCTCACTGTTTTCATCTGTGACTTCAGCCCAAAGCAAAACACTTGATCTACTCTCATTCGTGCCATCCACTGCACTGAAAAATCTTGCTCATAAAAATGCAAGGCTTTTCTTCCATGTTCTCTTGAAGACGCTCAATATTTCCCATGAAAGCAAAGTCTTGATGGAACCGCTTCCAGGCAGTGAAGAATTGTTCCATCTGGAAAGTTCTCATTTCATGTCAGAGAAACCCTTCTAAAAGTTACACCACCTATAAAGTATTTTTATTTTAACCTCTCCAAAAGAAAGAATTAGCCCTTTTCAACTTTGTAGGCATAACACATGGAAGCTATTTTACATTTCTGTCTGGTTGTTTTGTTGGTGGTAGTTTTTGTTTGGTTGGTTTTTGGTTGGGTGTTTTGGTTTATTTATTTTGGCGTGGGGGCGTGGGTTGTCTGTTTGGTTGTAGGTTTTTTGAGGCTTTTTTATCAACAGCAAATGTTCAAAATCAGCTTGAGTGTTTGGAAGAGACCTATTGAAATTAGAAATGCAAAATATACAAAAGCAAATATTTATAATACTACTTGTGCATCCACTGAAATAGATTATTCAGGAAATGCCTCAGGTTTGGGGGTTTTTATGAGCTATATCTTCTGTTTTGCCTCATATGCAAATACCAGTTTGGAATATAATTGAGTAGTTCTTTATTCCTGGGGTCATGATAAAAAAAACTGAGTATACTGGTGAACAAATTTGTCAGTAGATTGCTGTATACATTTGCTGTCTAAACACTTGGGCTACTTCATGCTTGTTGTTGGGTGCCTGGTTATAAATGGAAGCTGCAGTGCACTAGACAAATGTTAGAACTGGAATGGGACTCTGTTGGAAATGAAAATGAGAGGACTAATGTGGCTGGGTTGGCAAAAACCATGCTCAGAGATTTTTCTTTTTTCAGTTAAGATTTATAATAAAGTCGAGAGAACAGTGCAAAGGAACTCAGAAAACAGAAAACATTTCATCAAAATGCCTACATTAATGCTCTGTTGTGAGGAATTGTGGAGGAAGATCAGTGTATGGCAAAAAGAAGACAAATTCTAGCATGATGTTTAGGCAGTGGCTTATGCCAATGTAAACATAATAGAGATTTTTTAAAAACTGATTTCTAGTTTGGCTTTTTTAGTTTTCCTGACATGATTTTGCATGTAAATATTGATTGTAAGATCCTCTGAGAAGCATTGTCTGACATTTGTAGAGTCTTTCTCAGTTGCATTAGCTACGGCTGGGGTTGCATCAGTTCTGCTGCACAGTGAAAATTACACGGCAGACTTGGGATGTCTTTTAAGTTGCTATTTTTAAGAATCACTAATGGGTTGTATCTTTTGAAAGTGGTCTGAAAGTATGATGCTTTTGACATAGGAAACTGTATGTGTGTGTTTAACTCTGTTTTTGGTGGCGAGGAGGTGTCGAAGTTAGTTCTTCTGTTGCCATTCAGTTTTGCTCTGCTGGCTGAGTGCATGTTAAACCTGCAACTGTCATAACTGGCAGTTTTGAGAAGAAACAGTGAGTATCTGCAAAAGGTGCTAAAACAGTAGTCGGGTTTAGTGTATATTTTCCACCTAAACTACAGGTTGAACTTAGAAGTGCACTCACTTGATTTAAGGCTGTTTTATTCAGTTTTATGCTGAAAGTCTAACAGCTTCGTCTTTTTCTGTCTGTCTCTTTACATCTGAACAGATTTATTTTTTTAGATGAAGAGACAATTGCATAAATACAATTTCAATACATTTTTGTGAAATGCAAGAAGGCATATCCTCTCCTGCTGCATACACTTACATGTATTTCTAACACAATCTGAAGACTAGAGCCTTACCAGTTGTTGTTACCGACTGTTGGTTTAATTGGAAACTTGATGGCAAACACAAATGACCTCTGTTCAGTCTCATGAAAATCCCGGAGGTTCAGCTTACCATGTAAGAAATATTGTCTTTAATCAGAAAGTCAGATGCATTTTAAAAAAAACCCAAAAATAAAATGTATTTTATTTTTCAATGCAATGAACTTCTGTCCAAGCCAGTGAGTTCCAGTAGATATCTATAGGGTTTCTATTTTTAAGGTGTTAAGATTAATTTTCCTAAACAAGTAGGATTGTATGTAGGTTGCATGGACTGCAATATTACATAACCAATTACACTTTATCAGCTAGCTCTGTGTGAAAGACTTTTTGGATGGAGTACAATGTAAATAGTAGCTTAGAAAAAATGTGAAAAAAAGTGATATGAAGAGAATAATAAAAAACCTAGCGTACAAGAATCAGAACAAGATAATTATACTGGCATTTTTAGTAATTTAGTGTCAACAATAAGTTATTATTTAATGTTCTTCAGAAACTGGATTGTGCATCATGAAAGAAATATATAGTCACCAAAACAGAGAATGAGTGGAAGAAAATTGAGGAAAGTATATATACATAGGCATCCTCTATTCAGAATTTAATCATGTTGAATTTGCTTTCTGGCAAATTCACGTAAGCTAACTTAATGTTGTACCTTACTGAAAAGGAAATAATTGTTCCAGTCAAAAGAAAATATCTCTGAAATTTTTACTTAAAAAAAAATTGTTTTCTTCTGGGCCAGAATAAAACCATGTAAATCTTTGTGTAAGCATCAGCAAAAAACTGAGATGGTGTTCCTACAATCATTCTCAATTTCTTTTGGTTTCTTATGGTGTTTTAATACATTGTGTTTTAATTTAATTTGTATTTTAATACACTGCAGTTTAGATTTCCCACTTTGCTGGTGCGAGAGACATCTCACACATTTTTTTAAAACACGATGGTATAAGATTTCTGTGTCTACATCAGAAATTTCCCTTTAGCAGGAAATGGACATAGTCAAAAGTGTCACCATGAAATATAAAAGCAGTATTTCATTTTTTATTTGTATTCTTTCCATCTAGCAATTGTACAATTTAGATAAAAATTACACATGACAAAATCACAATAGAAAGTAGCCTTCAAGGATTTTTGAGGAATCCTTTAGTGTAGGCCTGACTTAAAGAGTTTTAATTTCTAACCAAAAGAATTGTCCAAGAACCAAAGGACTGGTGAAGCTGCGACAGAAACGTACCAGGATAAAATGGTCTTGCTGATCTGTGTTTAGTCCAACACAAATATGTGTTTATAATTATACTCCAGGGATTCACATATGAGGAGTGGAGTGCAACAATGTTTTAATTCACTGGTGGATGCAGTAGTTAAAAAATTAATTATTTTAAATATAGTATGTCATGCAAATCAAAGTCAAACATCATCTTTCATGTTTCACCTCTGAAAAAGAAGCAAACTGCAATATTTTTAAAAAAGGTTCTTAATAAAATATTCAAAACTTCATTTTAAATGTTTCAAAAGTATTTTTTACTGAAAGAATGCATATTGGTAATTAAAAATATGTGGACTTTTGGTTTCATT
Source organism: Oriolus oriolus (assembly GCA_013400235.1). Lineage (NCBI taxonomy): Eukaryota > Metazoa > Chordata > Aves > Passeriformes > Corvidae > Oriolus > Oriolus oriolus. The sequence continues at coordinate 65,494 of VXBT01022075.1, read as the reverse complement.
ATGAATTTTTTAAAAAATAAATTAACTTCTCTTCCCTCAAAAGAAAACTTTTAGGAGCAGAAATTGATAAATTTTGAATAGGTACATTTTGAAGTCTCATTTTTCACAGTAAAAATTGTAGGTGACATAGTGCAGCAAATATTCCCAACTGTGATACTGTTTAACATAGAGCAATGCTTTCTGCTAAATGAAGTTTGGGACTGGCATGCAGAGAAGAGGAAGGGCTATGACCAGTAATGTCACCTGTTTACACAGTACACTATCCTCTTCTTATTTTAAAGTCTTATGGATTTTCAGTAGTCTCATACTCAAGATATTTTAAATTATGTGTTTTGCTCATTTTAATGTATTCCAAACTGCACATTCAATTAAATTGAAGGAAATGATGTCACAGCTGCTGTGCTGCCTGAAATAAAAACTAAAAAATTACTGAGTTAAGAGTTGTTCACATTTAGGGGGTGCATGTATCAACAGAAGAATTCTGCCTGCTGTCTCTGAATGTTCATATATCTTTTGTTCATCTGCAGACCACAGTGAATGCTAAGCTTGAAACCAGTAATTTGTTTGTTTCAAATACATTTTTCATGGTTCTGTAGAGGTAAGAATTTTAAAAAAGAATGAATAGATTTCTGTCAGCTATATGTACCTCCAAGTTCATGAATTCCATTAAACCTACACAATGCATATAAATGAATATATTTAAAAGAATCTTCAGTTTTGTATATAAAATTCTTTTTGTTTTATACTGCATGTGAGGAGATTAAAAATAAATGAGGTAATATGGTAATATTTTCATGCATCCAAGCAAAGCTAGTTTCTAGTTATTTCAAAAGTGACGAAGGTCTAAGTCATTAAATTCTGAATATGTGACAATCAGTGATTTATATAGGTAGCTATTCAGAGATATTTAGGCATTTGACATTTGATAAAATGCCTTTATGTGACTGGCATTCATAATGACTTATTCCCTGTTTATTTGCTGTGTAAATGTGTAATGCAATATAATAATGGGATAATTTCAGGTAATGATGAAATAATAAGCTTGGGTAATGAAGTCATAACAGTATAGACTTGAATGTGTGCTTTTAGAACTAGAGGAAACGTTTTTCTGTTCCCAGATGCTGCGTTGTTAATATTCTTATCATTGTCTTAGTGTTTTAGCAGCTTGTTTAGCCAAGGCAGAGGGCTGTCCCCAGGAAGATCATTCTGCTTCCTCCTGCTGCAAAGATAGCAGAGACTCCACAGGTGTGTGAGCGCTTTGGTGCCCTGCAGAGCAGGTGAGAGATGAGCTCACACACCAGAAATCTGGATTATGCTCCTTGGAAGGGCTCTGTGGTCTCAGCACCAGTGGCCTGAGGTTGTAGTGCCTGGTGGTAGGAGCTTTACAGGCCAGCATTTTTCCATCCAGGCACTTGGCCATTGTGGACTGTAATTTTATTTTATTTTTTTTTTAAAAGAGCTCCTCTTACGAAAACAGTTGCTAAGTCTCTTCTGTGGGAATCCACCTTCCATGTTACACTTTCTTGTATTGTTGTGAGTGAGCTGTTATCAGATAATAAAAATGAAAGGTAAGTGGTCTGTCAGTTCACCACATGTAGGGAAAAATATAATGATTGCAATAATGCAAACCCCTCTTTTAACTTTCTATCGCTCTAGTTTATAGACACAGTGAATTATTCAGTGAGACTTAACTTCCCTCTACTGCACGTTTGATACTTGCCAGTTGCATCTTCGAATATTAGAAGTCCATTTTTCACACTTAAATTGATTGAAACAGATTGACAACTGTGCATCTTTTTATTTCTCCCCTTTTTTTAAAAATACTTCTTCATGGATAAATAACTTGCAGAGTAAAAAGCAATTCTCAGTAACATTGAACTCCAGGCTTGCCAATTCATTTTGGTGTCCCTGGGGAATGTTCTAATGTCTTTCAGACTAAGTTTTTGTAATAAAACTGTTTGTCAGCCAACATGTTGATGACAGACTGTGCACAACTTATTGGCAAGATACTGTATTTGCTGACTCTCCCAGTTATACAAATTTTATGTTGGGATTTAACACAGAACTCATACTGAATTACAATGTGTGTCATACTGTGGTACATGAAAGCTCTAGTCAGGGACCAGGACCATGTGTTAATGAGAACTTCATGTATACAAACCCAAATAGCCTGCAGTGCCTTTGAAGCTTATGACTAGTTACTTTCTAGTGACACAAGAGAGGAAAGAGAGAGGTGGTGGTTTAGTTTTCCAGCTCCTGCCTCAGTTGACATAGCAAGTGTTAGAGCATTGTAATGTTTTCATGTAGGGAGCTCTCAGCCCAAGCTGATGAGGTTTGGGTTTGGGATGCCACAGTGCAGTAGTGATGAGCCCCTGGCAGGCAGGAACCCGTGTCGTGTTAGTATGATATTGTCTGTCTTTCTGTCAGCTGTTTGTTGCAGTCCTTACCATAGTCACACTTTCAGTTCTTGGCAGTTCTGCATCTCACCATGTTTTTCTGTCTCCCTGAAACATTCTCATGAAGATCATGTCATTGCCCACCCTCCAAAGAACATGCAATTTTAAATTCCATCTACAAAAAGCATACATTGTAAAAATTTATAGAATCATAGAATATCCTGAGTTGGAAGGCGCCCACAAGGATCACTGAGTCCAACTCTTGGCCCTGCACAGAATACCCCAAGAATCCCACCATGTGCCTGAAAGTGTTTTCCAAACTCTTCTTGGATTCTGTCAGGTTTGGTGCTGTGGTCACTTCCCTGGGGAACCTGTTCCAGTGCCCAATCACCTCTGGATGAAGAATCTTTTCCTAATATCCAACCTAAACCTTCCCTGAAACAACTTCAGGCCATTCCCACCAGTCCTGTCAGTGGTCACCAAAGAGCAGAGATCAGTGCCTGCCCCCTCCTCTTCCCCTCTTGAAGAAGCTGCAGGCAGTGATGAGGTCTAGCCTCAATCTCGTCTTCTCCAGGCCAAACAGACAAAGTCACTTCAGCCACTTCATCTAGCTGGGATTTTTTTTTCTCTAGGTTTTTTTCTTTCACCATCAAATTATGTGAGAGTCCAAATACGTCTAATATCCAGTTCAAAAGCAAAGTATTTGGTTTCCCTCTGTTCAAGCCAAAATTCAATGCAAAACCTGTTGCTTAATTTTCTAGTAAGGTTCACAGCACATAGAATGTAAACCCAGAATTACTTTATCTCTACTTTCTCCCATAATACATCTCCCCAAAATGAACTAATTTTGTGAAAGAGATTTTAAAAGTTTTTGTGACTGTTATATGTTGCTATTACTTGTTGCATAGATGGCTATACTACTTTGTCCTATAACTATTTACTGAGAACTGTTTGTCTTCCAATGGCAAATATTTTTCATCCATTTTTTTTTTCTGGTACTGATCATAATCCTCTATTTCTGTAGGTACTGGGACCAGCAGATAACTTGATGTTAAGACTCCTACTGACAATTTGACATCTGTTTTCTCCTTTCATTCTCCCTGCCCCCATCTCCTTTTACATCCTTTAAAGTGATGTATTTTATTGACTGTTTTGGCAGAACCTCAGTGTCTTTGTTGTTGTGTTGTTTGTTTATGCAGCCTAACCATTATTTATCTGTTGGACCTTGGTGGTGCTGGTCCTTTCTTTAAATCCATGCTTATCTTAAAATCTTGCCTGGCCAGGGTCTGACGTTGACGATTTTGCTACTTGCAGTTTCTCCTAGGCTTCTAATATCTGTTCATCATTTCCAGAAGTTCTTGGGTCGTCTATTTCACAGTTCCTAATTCTAGTCTGAGATTCAACCTGGATCAGGCTCAAATCCGCTAAACTTTGGGAGACAGCTTGTGCCTACATTTTGTGCTAAACGGAACAATTTGAGCTCCCTCTGTAGTTGGTTGAAAAATGATTTACAAATCTCTAGACCAACTTTGTGTTTTCCTAATATGCTTTCCTAAATCTGTCTTCATCGGCTACTACACAACTTTGAACACTTGGACAATTTAGCTTTGGTGTCCTAAATACAGGTATCAAGCTGGGCACATTGGATTCCACCTTTACCATATGCTCTCACATTTTTATATCTGTATTTGTCACCTCTGGTAGCTACTGGAATCCTCTCCTCCCAAAATTTATATCTGTCCAAATACTGTCTTTCCAGTGATTTAATCATTGTTTTGTTTAATATTTTTGTCCTTTTGTTGTTGTTGTTGTTTTTTGGGTGCTTTTTTTTTTTGGTTTGGTTTTTTGTTACTTTAGTTTCTGTTCGGTCTTCTTGAAATTACTTTGTTCCATTACTTGTTTGTTGAAGGCTTCTGGTAATTTCTCACTGTGTTTTGAATTGCTTTCTTAAATATTATTTATCTGCTCTGAAGTAAAACCTCTGTTATCACAAAATGAAGTCTTGAAGTGTTTTCCAGTCATAAACACATGGGTCTTCTGCCAGCATATCAAAATTAAATTTGGCCTTGTTTGGGGTAGAGAAAAGAAAAAAGTATCAAAATTTTCTTTAGATATTAATTAAATTTTTTTTGCATAGGTAATTTCAGCCACTGCTGCTGTTATTTCAGACTTCAGCAGTTAACCATATATAAATTTTAGCACTAGTGATGATCATGACATTTTTACTCTTTTTTTAAAATTTCTTTATGTGATAACTGAATCAGGCACCCCTGTTTCAGAAGGAGTCTCCCACAGATCTCACTCCATTTGCAGCAATCTTTTTAGACTGTACAGATAGTGTTGTTCACACACGAAGAGGGAAAAAGAGAAGGGATTTTTTTCCCCTCTATCTTCTGGCTTAAATAAAAAGCTGTCTCAAACACAATAGAAGGGGGGAAAAAATCCCATACCCCTTTTTGGGCTTATATTTAATTTATCTTGGATGAACTTTATACAAGTTTTTATGCTGCTGAATTGCACATTTTAAAATATCATCATTTGTACATTTGAAACTGAATATATTGCTACTTGCTGGAAAAGAGCCCAGATGATTGAAGTAAGCAAATTAAGTTGTAATTTGCTATTACCTATACTTTCATTTCTATCTCTGTTAAAAGCATAGTATTACAGTTCCATGTTAAGGTTCTAAATTTTAGATCAAGTCATGGGAATGCATGAATTATATCCACATACATGGTTGAAAAGTACACCAGAACTGTTGTTTTAAGCACGGAATGCCTATCTTTGTTAAAGTTTACATGTGCTAGAAACTGCAACAAAGTTAAATTCTGCAGACACACTCCTGACAGAAAATTACTCAAATGTTCTCCATCCGGTCCACTTCAGAAATAAGTAATTTCAAACACATAAGTAGATGTGGTTACTTGTATTTCAAAATACTTTTGAATGCCCAGATGTTGATGAAACAAGGAATTTATAGAGGAAAAAAAGAAAAAGAGAGAGAAAAAGATTGCATCAAAGCAAACATTTAAAAATCATAAAGAGGAAGTTATTGAATTTTCCAAATTAATTTCATTTATTCATTTAATTAGATTGTGGAAATTTGCCCACTGATAACAGATAAAATCTCACTGTTTCTCTGCTAGACGCAAGAAGCAGCATTTATGTGTCTGCTATTAATTTCACTGAAGCCATTTTGCATATGCAATATATCTGACCAAGTGTTTTCCCAGGCACAGCTCCTTTCTGATGCAGTCCATTTGAAGCACTATGCTATCAAACCTTCGTATTTACTTTAGAAAGTCCTTAGGAAAAAAAGCAATTCATGACATAGCTATTATTTTATGATACTTCCTGTACTGTCTGAAGTGATAATGTGATTCAATTTCAAAGCATTTTATACATGAGCTGGTGATTGCAGAAAATGTAATTTCTTTTTGATTCGTGAGCACAAAAGTATGCATTTTTCTTATAGCCTTTCACACTGTTCTTTAGAGATGTGATAATTTCACTAAATTTTAGTTAACAATGCTTGGTTGGATATGGCCCTTCCATTTCCAAAATAGCTTGGAAACACGCACAGTTACGGATAGGTAATCTGCAAAGTGAATGCTGCTGCATTTTGTCAGTGACAAACCCCAGGGGACAGATCACCTGTGTTCTTCCTGGAGTACATTAACACAAGTCAAACTTGTCGAGGATTATTACCACTGAATATATTCCTACTTACTGGGAGAGAGTCCAAGGTGCTGAAAACCATAATAAGAATGTTGTTTGTTAATAGCTGATATTTTTACATTAAAGAAATAAGAGGGGCCATTATGGAAGTTCCATTTCGAAGTCACCAATTTAAAGTTGGAACATAGGCATTTATGTCTCTATTTTGTCCATATGCAAATGGCTGTGAATATACTGGAATGGACACAAAGAAGGATTGGATTGCGATACCCAGGAGGTAGTGGAGTCACCATCCCTGGAGTGGTTCAAGGAATGACTGGAAATGGAAATTCAGTGCCATGCTGTCGTTGATAAGGTTGGACTTGATGATCTTGGAGGTCTTTTCCAACATAAATTATGCCATGATTCTGTGTTATGAGAAAGTTCCACCTCTAAGCATTTACCTTCTAAGCCCTTTCTGATGAAGACACTTTAAGAGAGAATTGCACTGAAGCCCAAGTTACTTGACATCTTACAGTGGGGACTTACAACAGGCTCTTATAAAAGTAAATTCATGGTGCCACATTTAGCTTCATATCCTGCCAATAACTTTGCAAAAACAATAATTATGAAATATTCTTGTGATTTCTGAGGAAATCTTGTACAAGATATAACAATTCATAATAGATGCTTGAATTACTAAATTATTATATGATCAAGAGTCAATAACATAGTAAAACAGATGATTAATTACAGTTTAATTACTGGGAACACTTCTCTTCAAACTCCGAGAGTTTTGGATTGAAGACTATATAAAATTGTATTCAAAATGACAGAAATATACATTGTATTTACAACTTTTGTTGCCCTAATTGCTACATATATTTTTATTATATGTATCTATTGTATAATAAATGTATATAAAATTATGTAAAATACAGAAAATTGATAAAACGTATTTATTTGGTTTAACAAGGATTAAACTGATGCAAGATTTTAGGAGAAACTAATTTTGTTTTTCTCTTAAAATACCTAAACTGAAGTATTAATGGCTAAACACAGCATGGCTTCAGATATCAGATGATTCAAAAGAGCTGCAAGCATCAGTAGGTGTAGGTCTCACTGGTGGGTCTCACAGAGAGCAAAATGTTCTTATTGCATCTTCATTGTACATATCGTACTCTCACAAATGAATCTTCAAGCACTTAAGTGTTCAGATACTCTTAGGCATTCAGAGATGACACAAAATATCTTGGCATACTGTCAATTCTCCACCCTCTCTTTCCAGCTGAAGCTGTCATCACTTTGGCTTCCTTTCATCTTCTTTGGCTCTGGGGATGGAGCAGCTCCTGGGCAGCTGGCAGGGGCTGTGCTGAGTGTGAATAGAGGGCAACCAGGTTCCTGGCAGCCTTTTTTTCTCTTACTGTGAATGCTTTTTTCTCTGTCCAGCTGCCAATTTTCCAAAATACTCAGAAATGTAACAACGTTTTAAATTTAAGTTCTGTAGGGAGAAAACCGTCATTGAATGAATAAACCAGGATACGAAATTGATGAGTAGAAACCCACGACATTTTGGTTCAGAGGTATTCCTGGGTAGGAAATTCAAACAGAGGCTGCAAGGAGGGCTCTCTCCACACCTGAATAAAGAGGAAAGCTTACACAAACCAAGAATAGAAGCATGTGGTTATGGAGGTGTAGTAGTTGGAGATCACTTACAAAAGAATTATCCTCCAAAAGCAGCCAGGGCTGTGCCACACAGACTGTGCTAATGGGAAAATTTCCATGCACAGTTTGCTGAATGAAGAAATGAGATGGAGATCTGATTTTTTATCTCTTTTTTTGTCTCTGCAGTACATATTTGATTGTGCATGTGCACATAGGTTGCTTTGTAAATGGTCATAAAGGTACTTCCTTGAGTAAAGGGATATGAACTACCCTCCAAAACAAGACTGAACTGCATCTACTTTCACAGGATTTGTCAGAAGTGACTTCAGAGAGCCTCAGATTGATAGAGCTTTGCTCAATGCTTTGGAAGAAATTGTTTCTTGTTAATGCCCCAGTCAAGGGACCTCATCATCACCAAAATTAAAATGGTATTCGTTTTTAACACAATTTAAAGTGAAGCTTAAAACATGGCAGGTGCTTATTACTTCTACTTATCGATCAAAAGAGCTGTTGCATTAGTTCACTTACATATTTTAAACAAAAGCAAACAAAAAATGCCAACTTTGCTTTATCAATTGAGGTTTTTCTGCATACATGAAAAACTGAGAAACCTCAGTTGTCCTCCTTAAATTGCCAAATCTGCACATGCTTTATATTTTCCTAAAATTTCTGTGTTGATAATGCCTCTTGAGAATACCCTTAGAAGTATTTCCAGGTGAAATTTCTTATTTCTGTTGCCAAAAAAACTGTGAAAGGGGTGAAATCAGCTACTTCTGAATAAATTAGACCATATAGTTAAACAAGCAGTCCATCACCAGGTTGGTAGCTACCTCCTTTCATCAACTTTTATGTGGATGCATTGTTGTCATGTGTCTTTCCTGGAAGATGGAAGCAGTGCTGTTAGAGGTACGACCACTCTTCCAGCAGTGAGGAGCTGAGGCTGAAAATGGAAATAAATACTGTGTCTAGAAAGGACAGTCACACTGGGTTTGCCTCAAATCAGGATTTCTGATTCATGCCTTTGTGTGGCACAAAGAAGTGGCTTTGTGGAGGATTGATCTGTTTAGGAGATAGCTGTCTGGAGTCATGAGAGTGTTTTTAAACAAAAGCAGAATGTCAGTTTCTGAATGCAAAGGGTGTATTACTAATCCTGCAATCCTGCGAGAAGCTCTGAGCTACTACTAAGCTTTACAGAAGCCTCCCCTTTAGAGACATTTTGAAACATCACATATTAGAAGACCTTTTGTTTAACCAGTTGATGGGATAAAAATTGTATTGAACCAAAGTGATGAAGAAAACACTTCAAGAAAATTATTTCTTGAGGGGGAATAATTGAAACTGTTTTGAGGGGGAAAGTACACACTGTGTACAAATATTTGACTGGTGAGGTGGACATATCTCTTGTACTTTTCAGAGTGGATTGCCTTTAGCAGTGTTTGCTGCAGGGTAAGATGTCAGTTACTCAAACAAAAAGAACTGTGAATCATTGTGGTAAGAGGGGAGATAGTGATGACACTTCTGATATTTTTTCATAGATCTTCATTTGCTATAGTGTAAGGGACATACTGCTAATTTATTATGCTCCTACAGTCTGCAAAAGCATTTTCCATGAGTAATAAAGCAGGTGTTACCAAAAGTAAAAGATTTAGCTGTAGCATAATGTTTCTAGTTGTTATGAACCGGTTTAAACACAAAAGAGCAAGGAAAACAAAGTCTCTGTGAATAAAATGGGTCTTACCCAGGAAGGTTTGAAATATACCCCAAAACTTAATTCAAACCAAACGAGGTTAGACACTGGTGCCAATAAGAAGTGGTATACTTTATTTAATAGTAAAAGAAGCAAAGAGAAAGAAAGAAAGAAAGAAAGAAAGAAAGAAAGAAAGAAAGAAAGAAAGAAAGAAAGAAAGAAAGAAAGAAAGAAAGAAAGAAAGAAAGAAAGAAAAAGAAAAAAAGAAAAAGTAAAAGAAAAAGAGGTGTGCGTGGGTGGGGGAACAGGGAGAGAGTGACAGGGCTTAGGTAGAAACATATCACCCATCTGAGGGTCTCGATGACATCTCGTGGCTTCCCTCCATCTGATCTTCTTGGCAGTGAGGGTCCTCCACTGCCAAAAAGTATAGAATCTTGTGGATTAATATACATTTGGGCCAGGTGGGAATGCCCAGGTGCCTCCTCTAAGTGGGCTAGGTTTGACACTCTCCCCTGCAACACTGAGGATCTGTTGCATCACGTGCAGTGCTCTGGTGCAGGGTCTGGGGACCCCTTTGGGGGGGACCTTTGATGGGCCATGACACCCCCTCTGCTCTGGATAAGCTTTTCCCGGGGTGAGGGGCCCCACAGTTGGGCTCCTCTGCACAGCAGAGGATGGGCTTTCATTGCCTCTGACCAGAGGCTTTTTCACGACACACCCAAAGCATCTCTTCCCCCACCCTTTGGTGTGAGGGTCTGTGCCAGCCTGGCAGCTGAGAGCCCCTGGGCTGCAGTCACCACCCCAAAGGTGCTGAGCTTGATCCCTCTATGAGTGTATTCTTCCCCCAGCCCAGACCTGAGTGACTTTATCTTATCTTCATCAACATGCAGTCCAGGGCCTTAGGGCGTGGTGGTCTTCGCTGCAGCTTTTATACAGTTTTGCTGTAATAGGCAAAAGTCCTTCATAAAGATGTTTAAGCTGTAAATTATAACATTTCAGACTCAGACACTAGTATACCTCTAAAAGCTTCTATAAGTGTTTGGGAGACTACCTTAAAGGGTCTTAAATACTGGCAATTGCAGTAGTAAGAAAAAATTTTACTGGAATAAATTTAAAGGTTCTAAGAAAAAAGTACAACTTGATTGTAGTAGAAGATAATTTAATCTAAACACAAATATTATACTTTTCCATTCCTATCTTTGTAGTGTGTGCCTCAGTCAAATATTTACTTAAATTTTAATAAATACTTAATTTTTTTTAGAGAGGAATATAATTTTTCTTCAAATAAAAAGAGTCAGATCTGTAACATTACTGCTTTATCTGTCCAAAGTATATAAATTTGCTCTGAATATATTTATTTATTATCTGTTTCTGTGTTTTGAAAACTTGGTAATATCATTTAATAAATTAATTGTTGTGTTTGGAAATGCATGAGTCACTCTCTTGGAGACGTTTAAAATACCTTGAAAAAAATGTTATAATTTTTTTTGTTAAGCTCTTAAGTGAAGAAAAGTGCTAAAATGGGAACATATGTAAGAACAAAATGCTGGTCTTAGGGTGTATTAAAACATAGTTCCATATTAAAAAAAAAAAAGAGGAAACAAAAAAATTAAAAAGAGCAAGGGAAAGGCGAAGCATTCTTTTAACTGAACTTTGAACTCGGTACACAATTTGATTCTTACTGTGTGGAAAAAAATTTGCTAATATCTTTAATGTGCTTTGCAGTTCCATTTCATACAGTCTTAGACAGAAGAATATAATGGATTCAAGTCCACCAGATCAAAAGCTGGGGTATCACCAGCTGGCCATTCATGGGAGCAACCACTTCAGCAAAACCTGAAAAGTAAGTTTAGATCTCTTGTGTCTATAAACACCTCTTTTCTCTGTCATAACCCACAGGTAGGAGGCCTTTTGCGAAGTCTTTGCTCAGATCCACAGTATCCTCAAACCTGAGGAAATGTATGACATGATGACCCATTTATCTAAATAGCTCTGACTATTTTAGAATACTTGATATGTGGTTTTATGTTTGGACCCTGCTGAGCAGACAGTCCCTGTGCCAGCCAGCACTGTGACCTCTATAGCACACCAGCAAGGTAAATACAGAGCTGGTGTCCTGTTATCTTCTTGGCAAAACCCAAATTTATTCTTCTACCCCGGAGACTTCACAGTGATTGGAGGGAATGGCTGAGGGGAAATGCTCTCAGGTTTGAGCTGCCATCTCCTGTGGCTTTTGTTGTACTTGAAGGGGCAATTACCCTTTTAAAATGGTTAACCAAGATCCTAAGAAATAAACATGGGGTTTTGTCAGCATTTTATACCTCTGTATGCACTTGCAATGGAGTGTAAACAAATAGTTACCTGAGATCAAGGGCTGCGTAATAAATCTGGTGTCAGACTTCGCCTTCCTCCACAGAGTTACAGAAATTGCAGCCTGTCAGGCCTTTCAAATAATTTTACAGCATAACATTTCAGTCAACATTTGGCTGTGGACAAGTTATTGAAATAAAGCAATAAAGCATAGCAATCATAAAACAAGAAAGCTTGATTAAAAAAAAAACCCAACCAAACAAAACAGAGTTGGGATAGCTGAGGTGCAAAATGGTTGAGTTCTAATGCACGAGTTTTTCAGGGTGGTGCTTCAAATTTATCCACAGTCCCTGTTTGGAATTTATTCCTTTACTAACTGCTGTTTTCCATGGCTCTCCTACCACAAACCCTGGCAATAAAAAAGAGGGGGAAAAAAGGCAGGAAAAAATAGATTGCTTTTCAGTGGAAATGTACACATCATTTTCATGCAAATGTACCTTCTCTGTGCATATTTGATGAGCTCTTTCACTCACAAAAGATTTTTCCACTAATTGTTGTATCTGCCACTTATAAAATCTGTTTGCTAAATTACAAAGTCAGCCTTCACTGCGGGTGTACTGCCAGCCACTTCTTTCACAAAAGATTTTTAGTCTAATTGTTTTATCTGCTGCTTGCTATATCTGCTTGGTAAATTATACCTTTCACTGAACTTCCACCAAGACCTTTTCAGGAAGCCATTAGTAGTTACTGACATACAGAATAGATTATACATCTTGGTTTGTTTGAGGGAATCTGAAAGACAGGTGGACAAACAGAAAGACTGCATCATAACCAGCTGTAGGATTTTATATAGAAAATGTTGTAATTCGTTGAATATTGTTTTAGAAAAATGTGCTTGGTGTTCCCTAAGAATAATATGGGACCTTACTTTGCATGAAGTGACCAGCAGGAGGTGATTCTACCACTGTACTCTGACCTCAGGAGACCCCACCTTGGTTCTGCATCCAGCACTGGGACCCCCAAAATAAGAATGAGGACCTGTTGGAACGAGGGCAGAGCAGGAACATGAAGATGATCAGAGGGCTGGAGCACCTTTCCTATGAGAGAGGCTGAGAGAATTGGGGTTGTTCAGGCTAAGGCTTCAAGGAGACCTTCTAGAAGCCTTCCAGCACATAAAAGAGCCCCAAAGAAAGATGGAGAGGGACTATTTACGAGGACATGTCATGACAGGACAAGGGGGAATGTCTTTAAATGGAAAGAGGATAGGTTCAGGTTAGATATTAGGAAGAAATTCTTTACTGTGAGGGTAGTGAGTCACTGGACGAGGTTTCCCAGAGAAACTATGGATGCTCCGTCCCTGGAGGTATTCCAGGCCAGGCTGAATACGGCTTTGAGCGACCTGATCTAGTGGAAGGTATCTGCAGATGCCCAGGTCCTACTCCAAGGCTGTATCACATGTTTGAATCATCTGGCCTATTCTTAAAGAATACTCAGTGAATAATTCCTGCACATCTAGGCTTTTGTCTTTCCTCATTTTCTAAACTGAATGCATTCATAGTAAATAATAACTCTTGATAGTTAAAAATAAAGAGTGCTTACCCTCCCTGCACATCTCCATTCATTTACATCCTCACAACAATGTTGCGCTGTGCATTAATTTTCCTTTCTGAATAGATTTTTTTCAAATTAGAAAAGGCAACTCTTTAGGCTGTCAATACTGCAATAATGCTAATAAAATGCTGCAGAGGTCAGATTTCAGAAGAGCATCCTGCAAATGAATACTAAACTGGCATTTCAGTTCCTTTCAGGGGCAGCTTTAGTACATCAGTGAAGAAAATATTTATATGCAAACACATGTGTATAGATCAGTGAAGGTGCCTTACATTACACCAGACACTAGTTAGTTTATCAGACCAGCTCAAATAACTGTTAAATCTTTTTGTTTGTTTGTTTGTTTTAATGGGAAGTGAAACATATATTTCATGTAGTACCATAAAATATAAAAATATGTTGAGGAAGCAGAAAGAGATGAATCATGGAACTACAACCAGTGTCAGTGGTTATAGTTAAATCATTTTTGTATGTGTTCATGTTATTCGTTGTGGGCATGTCTTGTACTTTCATGGTGATGTATAGGTTTCTATCTGCAAATGTAGACTACAGAATATCTGATTCTAAAATATTTCACCACTGAAGAACTTGTAGTGAAATTAATAATTGCTTGGGGGAGAAAATTCTTGTTCAATTAGCGTAGAGGTGCATGGAAAGAGTACAATGGATTACTTAAATAGCTAGGATTACAGAAATGGTGCATCAGTAGAAGATTATGTTTTCAGGTACATCTAAAAATGCTTTTTTCTTCCTGTATAAATATTGTTGTCTAAATCCACATTTAATTTAAAAAAACAGAACCAAAAAGCACCTGCTGCCATACACACAGTATATCAACTAACCTGAATACTTAGAGCACTGAATTAATCTCAGGCTTGTGAATGTAATTGGACAGAATTGACTGTATTCCTTCAGTGAAACTTCTTGTCTATTGCTATTTGCATTCTTTTATTCTAGGTGTTAACTGTGTTCTAATTATTTTAAGGTTTGGGGTTTCTTTGTCATTTTTGCTCTCAGTTGTGTGAGAACTCTTGTGAATGGCAGACCATTCCTTGTGTGCAAATTTTGACATTGCTTCTTTTGACTTCACTTAATATTCATCTCTGATGGAATTAAACAGTATTATTTTTCAGCATTTCATGAGGACAGGGAGTAGGTTTCCCAGTTCAAGATTTATAATTATGCAGTAAAGAGAGGTTCAGTTTCTGGAGTTGTGACCTTGTTGAAAATGATGGTAGCCTTATATCCAAGAATTTTGGAGCTAAGTTTTTAACTAAACCTGAAAAACAAAAAAAAAAGTGAAAGAAACTCAGATTAAATTGTTTTAAAGTGCATAGTATAGCTGAGGTGATTTATTTGCAGGCAAGAACTATAATATAAGGAGATTTGCAAGTTGACAGTTAAAATGTCCTGACATTCTCTTAATTTATTGTCTGCAATTGATGGCAGCTGTGGAAGCGGCTGTGGTTTTTAGACTGGGGGAGATGCAGGAGGAAGAACTAAATATAGCTCTGTTTGTGTCTTGAGTAGCTCTGTGGTACCAAAGAGGCACCATCTGTAATACAGGATTTAAGACATCCTGGATCCTGAGCTTTCTTGGTTTTATTTACTTACACTACTTGGATGAGGGTTCTCCTGTTCCAGGCACTGTAAAAAGGAAGGACCTAAATGATTCTGGGATACATGATAAATTTGATACTTTTGTATTAAGTTTTTAAGTCATGATAATGTCATGTAACTTCTGTGGTAACAAGATGCTATTCTTTTGAAGAAAGAAGGTATTAGGTACTGTTTTTAACATTTACTAAGTAATGCATGAAATTAAATTTCATGCTAATAGAATTTAATTTTTCACTATCAGTAGACCACAAGCATGAACATTTTATACATGAAATTAAGTATTGAGACTAAACAAATTTGAAAAGAAATGAAAGTAAGACCTATTCTTTGCTGCAGTCACAAAAGATCTTTTTAGACAATTGTTTAAAGAAACAAGACCAAACATATGTTCTTTGCAAAGCAGACTTTTACATAAGGATGAATTAAGAATTGAAATTTTCATTTATTTATTTGTTTGTTTTTTGTTTGTTTGTTTTGCTTTGTAGATGTGAGCTTGGTTTATGATTTATGTATATTTTGCTTTGATATTAAATATGACTGTAAAAACATAGTGAAATTTATATACAGTTTCTTCCAGGTGGTTTAATTTAATCATCCTTCCAATTACTACTTACATGAATAATTCAAACACCGGGAGTGGAGAAAAAAAATAAGATTGTAGTGCATATATTTTCTATAGACTGTAAAAAGGGACTGTTACTATCCTATATAGTAGTTTAAATTAAATATACAGCAATTACATTCCGTGTTAAGGATGCTCTTAAACTTTGCTGTGATGAGATAAGAGATCACAGTGGTTAAAACCTCACTTGACCTTGGAAGCTGCCCTTTGCTTTGAGTCTGTGGTCTGACCTTGGGCAAGTTGAGTACAAGGATGCTTCATTTTCTAAGTAATGGCATGCAGCTCTCAATATCTGAGTACAGCTTTTGCCAGTAAAATTGGGAAGTTCCTTAATATTTTGTCTCTGACCTTGCCGTTTGTGGATGTTCTTGCGTCTTGCTCATGGCTGAGTAGCACAGTGTCTACTTTACATTTAAACCATGTTGAAAGCCATAAATTCTGAGCCAAAATAAATCTCTTACCTTATGCTTGGAGAAACCCAATGTGATATCTCTGTGCTTGGCACACCTGTCATAAGTCAGCACACCTTCCCTGCAGTGGGTGTTACTCTGCCTCAAAAATGTAGCTGAAGCATATGAAGACCATTTTCGCTTCAGATCATTTCCCAATGCTTTCAACACATAGTTAAGAGGTAACTCACCTTCATTTCTTCATATCCATGTTTCACACTTTCAAAGGAGAAGAAGAATCCAGGGAATGATTCTAAAGGCTCTTTATGTATTTTATCTATTGTAAAGTACATTCAAAATCTTTAGAGTGGGCACTGAAATGCAGACTCTCCTCCTAAAGATGTAGAGTCATTCACTTCTGCTTTTGTCTTAAGAAAACTGAACTAAAGATTTTTGTGCTCTTGTTAACATTTGTGATTCCACTGTAAATTCTGCAAGATTTGCTATTTAAAAAAAACCAATACCAGCTCCTAAAGCTGTGATTGCATCAGCTATATATAAATATATATAAAATATAATAAATTTTTAAAAAGATCATTTCTATATAAAAAAAGCATTAAAGCATGTGCATGAAGGCCTTGAGTTTTATCTCCTAGACTGTAATAGTTGCATAGTAATTATCAGGGACAGACACTTGGGAAACCTTCTTTAATCAAGGAGCTTTGATTACTCTAATCATTCCTCTACAATGACTATGCAAATGCTAATTCTGGTGGTGGTGTTTAATTTGAAACCATAGGTTTCCTTATTAAGTAACACAAAAAAGTTAGTGGTGTTAATAACACTGTTGTGGCTGCAGCATGAAATCTACAAAACTAAAATGAGTGGAACATAAAATAGCAAAATACTTCCAGAACAAAAACATTATTTCAGCATTTGGCCAGACCTAAAATATATTTTCCACTGCTAGCAGATGCCTGAACAAAGCTGTTCCTGGTTTGAGTTTCTATTCTAGGAGAAATTAATCTTTTTATAGACTAATCATTTACAGTTGTTTTGGGGGAAAAAGCATTTTCTGTGTGCAGCCATTCCAATTTAAGATGCTTTTAATAGAAATCTGTGTCAGCAAAATTACTGTTCTTAATGATTTTTCTATTATATTTCTGCTTGAATTACTGTTGATTAGGCAAGTTTGAAATTACAGCTTAATCCTTAAAAGTATTTGTATAGCTGTAGATGTGCATTCAGGGTTCATAGTAAGGCCTTAAGACATATTCTTGCACCAGCAAAAATCCACTTTCCTTATTCATAGGACTCCTTTTGAGAGCAGAGACTTTCATCCTCAGGGTTTTTCTTTGACATGTGAGATTTTGGGGCTGGGTTTTTTTTCTCAGAGATACTGTCACTGAAAACAGATTAAAAAGCATTCAACTACCTCTGAAATGGACACATTTTTGCCATTCTCTTAGCATAAACAAACAATCAAATAATATAATAGTGTAGACAAGGTACAGGATATTCCTATGGAATGTGCCTAAATCAATTAAGAATACCAATTCTTTTTCTCAGTATCATCAGTTTGAGAGCAATCATGTTTTTATGCAAGGGTGTATTTGCAGATTTTCTTGATTTATTAAGTAGGGGAAGAAAGTTTGTGCACACAGGTTGGCAGGATGAGGGTTGCTTTTGAAGTGTATTTATGATAGATGCTGTTACATTATTCAACTACACCAAATAACATTGATGTTATACAAATTATTTATAGAAGTGATGAAAAATATGAGTTTCATTTGGGCATATCTGTCATTTGATAATGTCAGTATCATTTCATATTTGTCTTCTAGTTTTAATAAAAAGTTGAAGGCGTTTTTTTGAACATGTGACATGTACTTTGTAGTTTTTTAAAACGGTTGAAGTCTTGTGTTCAGACCTGTTGTTACATCCATATGTGCATAATGTCTTGCTGTAGCTGAAATTCAGGTATCCTGTACTCTGACTAATATTTAGAGGATACACTGGAAGTGGGATCTTGCTGCTTCTTTATCACTTCTTTCCAATTTATAACAATTGGGTCTCACTTATAACTTTCCTCTTTATAACTTTTTTAAAAAATATCCTGCTATTTTGATTTGGTATCTAAATATCTTACAGATATTTAAGGACCTAAATAATAAAAAATGCTCTATTTTAATTTTTTCAGAGAATGAGCTTCTGGAAATCCATGAATTCACTGAATCTTTGAATACTTTGAGATCTTAGTTTTTTACATGTGTTTTACAAGGTTTTGGACTTTTTCTTCCATATGTGATTTTCTTTGTGGATTTAGAGTTATGTCTTCTGTTCCTTTAAAATTAATATTCTTTAATGTTTGTATGTGTCGTGGCTTGACACTGGCCAAATGCCAGGCTCCCATAAAAGTCGCTCACTCATCCACTCATCCTTCCCTGCTACAGCTGGGCAGAGGAGAGGAAAAATTAACGAAGGGTCATGAGTTGAGATAAGGACCAGGAGAAAACACTCAAGGGCAAAACTGGCTCAGCTTAGAAGTACAAAGTGAATTTATTACTAACAGTATCAGAGGAGGATAATGAGAAGTAAAATAAGTCCTTAAAAACACCTTTTCTTCCCCCAATTCCTCCCTCCTTCTCACTGACAGCGCAGGGAGACAGGGTGTGGGGGTTTTGGCCAGTTCATCACCCGAGATCTTCTTCCACTGCTCAGGGAGAGGAGCCCTTCCCTGCTACACCGTGGGGTCCCTTCCCATGGGAGACAGCTCTCTGTGAGCTTCTCCAGTGTGGTTCCAATCTCACAAGCAGCAGTCCTCCCAAAACTGCTGCAACATGAATTCCCCCCATGGGCAAACAGTCATGCCAAAACTGCTGCAGCGTGGGTCACTCTTCCACGGGGTGCAGTCCTCCAAGGACAGGCTGCTCCAGCCTGGGAGCAGGGCCCTCTCTCTCCACCGGGTCTCCCACTGGATCACAGCCTCCTCCAGGCATCCACCCGCTCCGGCATGGGCACCTCCCCCACGGGCTGCGGGTGGATCTCTGCTTTCCCCGTGGATCCCCATGGGCTGCAGGGGCACAGCTGCTTCACCATGGTCTGCACCACGGCCCGCAGAGGAATCTCGGCTCCGGCGCCTGGAGCACCTCCTCCCCCTCCTTCTCCTCTGACCTTGGTGTCTCCATGTTGTTTCCCTCACATGTTCTCACCTCCCCCTCTTCTCCGGCTAGAGAAAAATTGTGCCCCACTTTGTTTTGATTTTCTTCTTAAATATGTTATAACAGAGGTGTTAACATCATCTCTAATTGGCCCAGGCTTGGCCAGCAGTCCATCTTCAGAGCCATCAGAGATTGGCTCTGCTGGACATGGTGGAAGCTTCCAGCAGCTTCTCACAGAAACCACCTCTGTGGCCCAGCCCCCCTACCAAAAACCAGGCCATGCAAAACCAACACAAAGTACCATATATGAGATTTGAGGGATTCTGTGGTTATTTATTCAGAAAGGTGTAAGACAGCAAGATGAAAATTTTGATCCTATTTCAAGGGAAAATAATTTTTACTAAAAATATTTTTGCACACAGCTGTTTTTACTTACAAGAGCCGCTCTAGAGGCAGGCAGCTATACTTTAACTGTCCAAAAGACTGAAATGCAGACTTCTTTATGGTTATTGTTTTACAAAACACTCTGTGTAGTTTCAGGTATCAATGTTTTTCCTCCTCCTGGGAATCCAAAGACCAATGACTGAATCTTATCCTGTCTCTGCTAGTAATTGCACCATTTATATTTTCCAGGACAATTACAGAAAGTTATTACTTCTGTATTCTTACAGAATATGCTCTGATATCTTTGTCAGGCCTTCTTGTTCTGAGAAATCATAAATAAAATATTAGGTGGCAAAATCTTACAGGGGTTGCATGACACAGACATATCAGAGACAATAAGTAAGAGATCTGTAAGCTGAATATAGCGGTTGTCCTGGTATAAAAATGCAGACAGCTCCCAAGATCCACGGGTAGCTTACCTGAGTTGAAAATTACCAAGGCTGTGGATGCAGAGACAGGGAGGTGGTTCCATGGTGACCCTCGAGTGAGGCAGGATTTATTAACAGAGCTGCAGCACCGTGCATGCATAATTACATTTCTTCCAAGAGCCACTCTTTAACCAGAATCATAAGCTGATAAGCTCTGAGCTCACTTCAAGCTTTTCCCCAGACTAACATCATCCAGAACACTTTATAAACTTACTTTCTATAGTACAAATTGTTAATGATAATATTAGAACAAAAAAGCATTCTCTTGTAATGATAATAAGAGAACAAAAAAAATCCTCTCAAGCACTTTAAAATAAGATTATTCATCCCCTCTGGCTCAGTAGTAGGCCTCCCAGGATGGCAGGATTCATTACACAAATATGTAAGTCTAAGATAGTAACTATGGATGTCTTTTTAGTAGCAATGAGGAGGAGTAGAAATCTCTGGTAGAAGTACCAGACTGGCATAAGGACAGCACCCACTGGTCTGTGCAAACCAGCTGTGATGGCACAGGAAACTTGCAGTGACAGAGCTTAGGAGGACCAGGATCATGGCAGATGGCATTGCAGCCTGGAGACTTTTAAGACAGTAAGGGAAAAGCAAGGGCAAAACTCAAGTTGTTGATTTGGCTCTGTCTGAAACTAAGCTCAAAACAGACAAAATTACTTGAGTGGAGAACTATCGCATCGTACCAGATCCTAAAGAGCTTGAAATAGTTCAGATAGAATTAGGACTTGTACTGACAGCACTTTTCCACACATTTGGAGTCCCCAGCACAGGAAGGACATGGACCTGTTGGAGTCCAGATAATGCCACCAAGATGATCAGAGGGATGGAGAACCGCTTGTATGAGGAAAGGCTGAGAGAATTGGGGTTGTTTAGCCTGGAAAAGAGAAGATGCAGGGGTGACCCAATTGTGGCCTTCCAGTACCTGAAGGGAGCCCACAAGAAAGATGAAGAGAAACTACTGACAAGAGCAGGTAGTGACAGGACAAGGAGGAATTGGCTTCAAACTTAAAAATAGTAGGTTTAGAATAAATATTAGAAAAAAATCTTTCCTGTGAGGGTGGTGAGGCACTGACACAGGTTTCCCATAGAAGTTGTGGATGCCCCATCCTTGGAAGTGTTCAAGGAAAGGTTGGATGGAGCTCTGAGCAGCCTGGTCTAGTGGAAAGTGTCCCTGCCCATGGCAGGAGGGTTGGAACTGGATGATCTCTCTCAGCCCAAACCAATCTATGTTCTGTGATTCCTGTGCACGCTAACCAGGGAGGCATTAGGCACAAAGCCGCTTCAACACAGAGAAGCCATCAGCAGGTGTGATAAAGCCCTATATTCTCTGGTCTGGGGTCTTCAGGAGCTGGGCAAGAATTACCTATGCAACACAGTAAGAAGGCCCATCCAGTAGGATGCATCATCTTTGTCACCCTTCAGAGGAGCAAGTCTCGAAATGGAAAAGCCTGCAGTAAAATGGGGTTAAATAGATTCCCCCACATGCTGTTGCAAGTAGCTATGGCCTCTGCACTTTGTGTAATCAGTGGTAGGTTTTTTTCCACTTGTGTTTTATATGATGCATGCAAGTAAGCTAAAAATTTACATCTGTACAAAGGTATTCACTGGGTTGAACTCAGCAATTCCATGAAGAATAGATGCTAAGACAATAAAGAAGCCTTATGCAAAAACAGTGAATGATAGGACCAGTGCTGAAATGTTTTGGGTTGTTGTTTTCTTGCAAGTTAAAGAGAGGAACAAAAGAAAACAATGTTCCTCAATTCTCCTCATATAAAAGTATATTCTTACTGAAGTAATGTGTACCAGCCTCAAATTTAAGAGAAACATTGAAATGATCTGACCAGAATAAATGCTATGCACCAGAACTGAATGCCATGCTGGAGTGGTTTCTGGTAGAGCAAGGTGAAGTGTTTACAGACCCCATCGGAAAGTTACTGATGTGGAAATAGCACAGTGGTTGAGTTAAGGAAGAAACTGGTTTGTAGAAGTAAGGGTTTGATTCTGGTTTCATTTATCCTGGTGTAAATTTGGGCTAGTTTGTTTAAGCCAGTTGAGTTACACCAGGGTGAGTATTTAATTTAAGGTGTTCAATCAGGTCTCTGCTCCTTTTAATGTTGCCACACTTTCAGGCTTACACTGAAGTGAATCAAGGGACCTTTGTGGAATCAGAATCAGATCTACTGTATTAAATGACTGCTGGGAACTTGTTTATGGAAATTAATTTACAATATTATGCAGAAAAACCATAAGGGTACATATTAATTATGACTCGTGCATGAAGATTTGGCAGAATAACTCCCATTAACAATAATAAGAGTTGCAGAATTAATTTCCTTCTAGGTCCTTCTAAAAATTCACCCAAGGACATTGTGTTCTGTACCTTCAGATTTAGATTCCCTTTATACTAGCAAATAAAAATTTCCTTATGCAATCATTCCTGGAAGAGTCAATCCTCAATGGCAGTTTTATAAAAAAATGAAATTATTATTATTATTATTAAATTACAGCTATATTGACAGGTTTTGTTTTATTGCTTAATTGTTTTCAAATTTGCATTTGATTTTTATTGCAATAACTGAAAATTGTTTATGGGAGTTCAGTGAGATAAGCAATGAAATATTTACATATATTAGCATCAAATAGATATTTCTTTGTTATTAAATAATGTTAGCAGAAGATTGGAAAAAGAGAAAGTTTTTTAAAATCTTAGAATTACTTTCATGCAGAGAACAATTGTAAGCTGGGTACTTAAACCAGTCTGATTAAAATGTAAACGATGAGACTGAAAGTGCCTTTCTTTTACTTACTTTATTTGTCAAACAACATCCCACTTCCACTTGCCTTATCCTACCATATTAATTCTAGAAAAGAATGGTATTTTTATCTTAATTCTGAGATCAGACTGCAGAGGACTGTAAAACAGCTGCATTTTGTCGATGTAGATTCTATACCTAATTTTGGATCAGATGAATGGCTTTAAAGTAGCCATTATTAGTGGCAAACATCTGATTTCATGGTCGGTCTTTTCAGAAGATTTCTCAAATCATACCCAAAGAGAGTCATGTTATAACAAAAATGCAGAGCTGAAGGGGAAATTAAGGTTGAAAATTACTGAAATCAGGGTAGCCAAGGTAACTTGTAGAACAACATCCGGTTTTTACCGATCCATACGTGATGGGCTGTAGCACGGTTATTTGCCATTTTATGCTCATCAGGTAACTCACTGAGTGAAATTCAAAAGCTAATCCTCTAGTACCCTGTGAATCACTTCCTAAAGCACACTGGGTTCAAAAACCTGTGGGCAGATTATTAAAATAACAATAATGCCTTCTGTGCTGACAGATAATCACTTGCTCCAGTGTTGAATATTACCCGTATGTGGAAAATGTAACAAATTTTCAAAGACCCCAGCACGCTGACATTTCAAAATATACAGTCTTTAAGCATGAAAAAGTGAAGTAGTATTAATGAAGTGAAGACTGATGCTGACATAATTTCAGTCTTCTGGAGTCAGTTTAATGGACAGTAATTTTCTAATTAAATTATAAGGTATGGTAATGTGAACTGCTTGTGGGAAGAGTGAGATGAAATTGCAAAAGGTTCTTGGTGCATACTGGGAAGAAATTGAAAAGTGACACATTTTAAGATTAGGGATGTATCAAGAGGAGGTTGTATCTCTGAGTAAAAATTCATCACTGATTTCACACATGAGCACGCACAAGCACACACCTACATGGCTACAGCTACGTTTGCCCTCATGTGAGGTCCTGATTTATGCTCTAAAGTAGCCCTCACAAAACCCCTGTGCATTTTCCCCTCCCTAGTTATTGTTTCCTACTTTTTGAAAGTCTTTTTTTTCTCCTATGAGTGCCCACATTCCTTAGTTATCAAAAGAGATTGAAGTAACTTCAGATTCTCCTTGCAGCTGTGGGAATTGAAGTAGGTGAGGGGCTTTTTGTGACCTATACTTCCTTAGCAGTGTAAAACTATTCAACCTGTGACAAAATAGGATTTTCTGTTGCATATCAAAACAGAAAAGAAGAGAGATTTTTGAATGCACATTGGGTTTTTTCCCCAAGCTTTCAACAGCTTTAGTTTTCATTTGGAGATTAAAAAAGCATGAGCAGTGTCACTGTCTAAACTACTCTCTAAAGTTGTATCTTCTTACATAATTTTAACCTGGTATTTCTTAGAATTTCCAAAGGTTGCTGCAACCTTTGTAGCAGGCTCTGTATGGAATGTATGTATAGAAAAGAATCTTGACACACAGGGCAGGATGGAATAATACACGTATATATGTACTTTTTGTATCACCGAAGTTATCTATAGTGTCCATGTTGATTAGGAAAGCACAGACCTTTCTGGATGGTACTGAGCAGATTATTTTCTTTCTGTGTGTCAAAGTATCCTATTCATCCATCCCACAGCTGAAAGAAAATTCATATATCCCCTGCCAAATTCAGCTGCAGCATAAATTTATGCAAATTAGATTTATATAAGGTGTAGAGGAATCCAACAGGTACCAGAGAAAGATCTTGGGAAGTTTTCCAAATCTTTCAGTCTGTGTTTCAGTTTCAAATAAATAAGAAATGTGTTTAAAATGTCCAATTTACTTGCAAACTTGCTACTTCAGAAAGTGCTAGAAGACTCTTCATTGAAACAGGAACCACACTTATGGCATGGCTACCTCAGTTTAAATGTGCTCTTATCAATAAAAAATTAAACATCATAGTGATATTTAAGAACCACCAGTTAATGATACATTATTGGTGGATTTGCTTGCTACAATTTGACATTGGTTTTGCTAAATCTTATTAAACTAAAATGATTCGTGAAAGTATCTAAAATAGAGAATTAAAGTCGACTAATTAAAGTCGACTAATTTTGTGAGCACAGCCCAGCTAACAAGCAAGTGATGAAACAACTGCATTTAGTGAAGCTTCTATTTGTTTGCTGCAGTTTGGGAATGAAAAGGGAAGCAGAAATTAGCCTTATCTAACTACAAGGCTTCTCTTCGTTAGCTTGGCTCTGTTTGACCACTCAATAAAATTTTAGAGCACATCAAAAAAATTTTTCATCAAACACTTAGAAGATAATCCCAGCGCCACATCAGTCAACATCTCTGCTCCTGTCCAGTTTACACAGCTGCTTGGTGAGACTGAGAGCTCAGATCAAAGGAGTGCTTACTGCCTACAACTTTCCCCACCACTTCTTCTTTCCAAAACAGGAGGCATCTGAGTGGAACATAATTTGCTTTAAAGTTGATGCTGAGATTGAGTCAATACCCAAGAAGGAAAGTTATCTTTTACAATCCAAGCGTGAAAGAACAAGGATAAATTTAAAGTGAAATGAGATGAGTATAAGCTTCTGTAATTACAGTATGCTTCAAAGCACAGAAGGAATGTGTGTGTTTAGAAGTAGTTTCTTTGATTCCTTGTGAAAAGCTGTGTGTGGACTTTGGTAAAAAGTTCCTGCCAAATGTGTTTTCAACTCAAGTATTTGCAAAATTGAAAAACAGCATGCCTGAAACCCACAGATCTAGTCTCAGTGGTTCAGCCACCCTAATTTCCAAAATGAGCATGGCAAATTGATTGGTTGTGCTGTCTCCGACCATTTGATATACTCTTTTTCTCAACATAAAGTACCTTCCCTGCTGTTTGGGTGATGTCTAACCCAGAAACATCAAGTGAAGCTGTGTTCAATCCCCTTTTCATGGCTCCTCACTATTCAGGGGAAAGAATTTACCACTTGCCTAACTGGGGGTTAAATTCTTGTATTGTGATTTTTCATGGTAGAAAGTATTTTAATTTCTCACCTCTTTCTTATGAGGGACTTCTTAATTTTTTTTTTTTACTGGTATGTACTTCTTATTTTAGTTATTTTACTTCTTATTTGTGTCTCTCCTGTGCTATGAGGAGATATGCTGATGATTCAGTGGCCCCTCAACCATTTTACTGTGTTTCCTAAGGAATTCATTATCTCTGGAAGATATACAGGCATCCTGACATAGAGGGCTACCTTCCTACCTGTACCTAAGATAATCAGGTACAAATTACTTGATTAAACACCAGGTGTGTAAATACAGATAATCATTTTTAAAGACCTACATAAAGGTCAGTTGAACTGATCAGAGGCCTGATCAAAAAGCTTTGAAGAAATAACAGCTACCCTAATTATTTCCCTATCATGGGTTTTTCATGTCTACAGGGTACTAAACTGCATAAAAATTTCATCTGGAGATATGCTATTATAAATACTTTATTTTTAGCAAATAATACATTTCCTGTGAGGATTCTGTGGAGGGGTTTTTTGTTTGTTTCATTTCTGTTGTTGTTATGTTGGGGTTTTTTCCCAGCTATTCGGACCCTGGGCCTACCATATCTGTGTTTTATTTCTGTTCCAATACAAACTTATTTAATATTTCTGCATTTATATTTTATTAGCATTGGGATAGGCTTATGTTCTCTATTTTATAGAAAGCATTTGCAAACATCAGTTCTAGGGTGCACTTTTTGTTTACTCTCCTAAAGAACAGTGCAGGAAGCAGCTGAGTCTAATAGACCATCTGCTGAAGTGTGAAATTGAAGGTACAAATATAGCAAAGATGGCTTGTTTAGAAAGATTTGAATTCTGTTAAGAGAAATATCCCTTATTGTCTCTATCATAGCAATATAATGCTTCCTAACATACACTTAAATTGATCAACACATGTAAATTAATTAAGTTCCATAAAAAGAATGATTATTTTGGAATGATGGACATTTCAGTAACAGCTCCTCTCTTGCAGATTTCATCCTAGTGAAATATTAGGCAATAGACCTGGATAGACAGCAATGAATACAGCCATTGCAACAAATAAGGCAACAAGATTTTATCTTTCTTCTTCATCATCATTTCAGATGCGTTTGAGTGCCATGGAGTGAAAACATTATTGGTGTAAGGAGAAGCAAAGTAGAAAATGGGGAATTTACTGTATTTGTAGCTGAATATATAAAGCTATTTTCTAAATAGCTTTCCTGAAGAACACTCATGACAATACTGGTTCTCCATTACTTTTCTCTACAGTAATTTCTTAATCCATTTTAGAAATGGATCTTGGCACCTAGAGATTCAGAGACCATATTTCAGCTGATGTTCATCTTCAGGCTGAGGAAATTATGATGTGCTGTGGTCCAAGTATGCCACGGTATCTTTTCTTGTACTGGAATACAAACTAAATGTAGTGGTTTTTTCTAAAATGTGAGTAGCCTTATATGGGAACTTTCTGTATAGCAGATATGTCAGAAATTTTCCATTTACTTTCCCAGAGAAAGAAATCTCTTTGCTAATTCTTTTTTTCAGGAAATTATTTTTCAGGGATCAAGAAGTTTGCACAAACAAAAATGTTCTGTGATGATAGCTTCATTCCTCTTTTCGGATAGGAATGGGGACAAAAGGCATTCCTGTGTACTTCTTTGAGAGCATGGTGGCCATATAGGTATAGGCAGCAAGCTCAAATCATAGGTTCAGATTCACCTCTGAATAAAAGTAAATGTTGATTAGCTACCAATGGATGATCTCAGCAATGTATATAGTTGCTCAGATACTTCCTTGGACTGGGAGACCTACATTCAAAGTGCGTAGCTAAAACCTGGCTCTCTCATCTCTCCAGAGAGACCAGCTGTTCATGATTGAACACTTTATCTTCTGTTAAAAGTTCCACCCATGAGCTCAGAAAACTGCTTGATAGTAGTTTAGTTGAACAGATACATTTCCTGGAAGGATTTCACTTCTGTAAATTGACATTTTCTCTGTCTATTTAACCTACCAGACTAATCCAAAGTTTATTAAAGCAGCTCACTTTTGGAAACTAATGAAAAATTTATGTCAAGAAAACTTCTTTTGCTTAGACTGCTTGAATGCTCTCAGGAGAATTCTCTCCATATTCACAATAGGTTACCATAAACTTAATTTCCTTGCTTACAGGGTTTCATTAAACTGATTTTATTTTCTTATTTTCAGTATTTTAGCATTTGATTTTTTCTATTTATTGCATTAATGGAAGCTGATATCTCTCCTTTTAACATAGAACTAAGCTCAAAGTTTGTCTGTTTTTTTCAATGAATAGTTAAAACATTAATTCTATTTCATAACTGCTAAAAGTTTTAGAGATACGATCTTTTCTTCCCATGGAGAATACAGGTGTATGCAACTATCACTCTGCAACTTCAAGCAGCTTTTATATTTCTCTGGGGCTTGCCTGTATTTTCCTCTCTACTTTCTCTTGTAACTTTTTACAGAATACTTGTAACAATGCCTTTCATTTGCATTTTTTAATGCTACTTGAACTTTTCCTACTGCTCACTTGTGAAATGGTTTGCAGTTTTCAGTGTAGAAGTGAACAAAAAAGTGGGCACTTTGGGGTGATTATTCTGAAGTATTTTCCCTAGTTTGTCTTTGTGATGCAACCATTTTGATGGTTTGGGTTTTTTTCTGTTTTCTAGTCCACATTGCTGTTGTGGAATTGCTCTGAGTGACAAGCTTTTGCCAAAGTGACCTGCAATCAGCCTGTATCACACTGCCCATGACAGAACGGTGAGTAACGTGGTGTATGCTGGGTCGGTGTAGTAAAACTTTAGGTTCTGTTGCATTGTGTCAAATCTCCTGTCCCTCATAGGGGATATGGGAGGGTATTTTGGAGGGGTTTACCTACCTTGGCTGGAACTGGAGACAGTTGTACCTTTCTGCTGGAGTCTCTGCCATCCCTTATCACATGCCTCTGTTCACAGCTGATGGCAGTCATTCCTGTCCCAATGGTTTTCAATCAAAGTCACCAAAGAGAGAAGGGACTGGTTCTGTGTAGAGGTGCTGACAGGAACTCGGCCGCTCAGGCAGCAGGAATACCTCCAGCAGGTGTAGGAAGATGGAGGTGAGAAACAAGTGCCCCGTATTTTTAAAATTACTCTTTTAAAAATCCTCTTTGATATAAATTTGCTTTTATGAGTGAAACCTAATGTTGTCTTCAAGGCAAAAGGCAGGACCATGCCCCCAGCTTTGCCTGGCCTGCAGACAGCAGTGAGTGCCTGTCAGAGCATTCAGGCCAGTGGATGTGGCTCTGCTCTTCTCCCTCTTCTGCTATCCTGACTGTCTGCACTCCGGTGGTGGTTGTGGCAGTGGTGTTTTTCTTTTCTATCATAGTATCATAGAATAATTTAGGTTGGAAAAGACCATTAAAATCATCAAGTCCAACCATTCCCCAGCACTGCCAAGTCTGCCACTAAACCATGTCCCCAAGTGCCACTTCTATAAAGCTTTTAAACCCCTCCAGGGATGGTGACTACACGACTTTGCAGGGCAGCCTGTTCCAGTGTTTGACTACTCTTTCAAAGAAATTATTCCTCATATCCAACCTAAACGTCCCTTGGTGCAACTTCAGCCCACTTCCTCTCATCCTATCACCCGCTACCTGGAAGAAAAGACTGACCCCCACCTCTCTACAACCTCCTCTCAGGTAGTTTTAGAGACTGATCAGGAGCAGCTTTGTCTTAATTCAAAGCATGACTTAGAAAGAACTTTCATTTATCACACAAATACCACTGAACAGCATGTGTTTGTGTGCTCATCTATCTTTTTCTGGACTAATTCAGAGATAAGCATTTCTTTATGGTATGGGTGATGCTCAACAATAAATTCATTATGAGAAAAGTAAGAAAAAGATGTTAAATTAAAAAGAAAGACAACTATTTGAAATGTCTTCAGAGTCTGGAGTAACCTGCTGTAGGCAAAGGTGTGATGATTCATGGGCATTGATTTGGAGCTGTTTCTGGAGGAAAGGTTGGAGAAGAATTTGTATACATTATCATTATTCCATAGTCAGGATCTCAATGAGGTTAAGTTGGGGGAAAAGTGGAGAAAATACTACTCACCTAGAAAACAGGGACTTAATGGTGGAATTATCCTATATTTATCACTATCTATTTATCACTCTCTGTGAAGGAGGGGAGCTCTGTGTTTGTGTTTTCATTGTCCTGGTACAGTAGCTAATTTCTTCACCAGTTCTAATTCTTGTGTCAGGCCATTTCACCACATTCCTTGTCCCTTTATAAGCAACTCTTAGCAAATGAAATAACTAAAGCAGAATATACTGCAAATCCCAGTGGCCTCTCTGTTAAAGCCTTTGTGAGAGACTGTTCACAAATGCCATTTTCCAAATTCATTTGTCAGTTTATGTCCCAACAATATAAAGAAGCCGTCTAGAAATTTCGCTTTTCACTATCTAAAACCAGACACCTTAAAGCAGCCTTTAAGAGTTTTTTACTTATTAGTAAATTAGTAAATTAGTTTACTTATTAGTAAATTATAGTTTTGAGAATTGAATTGAATGCTAGATATTCTCCAGGTTTAAATGATGACCGGAGCACTTTGTCTGAAATTCTCCTCAAGAGAAGGCTGGGGGTTCTTGTTTGGTTGGTTGGTTTTGTGTGGGAGTTTTTTGCCTTTTTTTTTTTCTTAATTTGTTGATTTTTACCTATTGACATTTTAGTCATGTTGTCTGTCTTGGCCCAATTGACAATTTCTGGGAAGTGAAATTAGAGAAATATTACAGGTGGAAATGGAAAATGTCTTCCTTTAACCATTTGCATTTTCCAATTTGAACATGTTATTTCTTCAGGAAAGGGTTTTATTCAGGTAGAAAAGAAAAGGGGAGTGTAGTTTTCCAGAGGAACAGACAGCACAGACTTACATCAATAACGTTAGCTGAGGATTCTAGGGGACAAGGGAGAGGGTCGCATCTAGCAGAATAATCTCCCCATGTATTTTGCAAGTTAAGGCTTTATTACCTGCTATAATATTGACACAGAATTTTCTTTGGAAGTGTACCTGCAGTAGTTAGCAAGGGGACAGTTCCTAACAAATATTAAAATTATAACGCTGACTTTCAGATATCCTGCACAAAAAAAAAAAAGAGCTGTGATAAATCTAACGCTAATTTCATAGAATCATACAATCAGAGATTTTGCCACGCTAAAAATCACAGTGACTGAAAAATAAACTGTTACACAAAATTGTATCCAGTAGCTTGTTTTTCTATTAAAGTGATTTTCTTCTGAAGACTGTGCAGAACACACTACACCTTTTGTCTCCCAGACACCCCCACATGTCCAGAAAAACCTTTTATGTAAGTTTAAAGTGTCTTTTTGCCGCGAATAAGTCCCTTCTAAAACATCAATATGGAAATAAAATTGCTTAAACTTGTCTCCAACCTGCACAGATTCATTTATTTCAAAAAGGAACAGATGTTCAGAGTTTACAGTAAGGTCCTTCAGTGGTCCTTCATGTATTACTAAGAACCAGAAAAAGAAAGATTTGGTTAATCCTGTTTGAAGGAAATTCCAGTCATTATTACTTACCCAACATTTACTTTTTCAGAAGTCACCCTTGCTTTTAATTGTGAAGTGGGATGCTATAGAAAGAAATCTCTATACCTTTATGTCTAGAGTGTATGAAACATCTCACTTGGAAAACATTCTTTTGTGGCTAAATAATCAGAGGATAGCTGACTTAGTATGACAGTTTGTCAAGCAGTATAAATATGCTTGAAATGTTCTGAAATTCCTTTTAAGGATGACCTTTTTCTTCAAAGGAGTGCTCAGAAGCTGCACCCATTGTATACATGGCATCAGGAGAGATAGGCAATTTGATGTTCTTCAGGTCTTCAGTGGGTTGCCACTGGATTATTTTGTAAATAAATGAAATTACTGTAGGCATTAAAGTGTAGCTTCTTCAATAATCTTTCTTCTGATCATCTGAGGCAGTGAGAGGTTCATCACATGCAAATCTCTTCAGACAGGTTTACAAGAAGAAAAATCCATATTTAGAGGATATCCTGGAAGTATTGAATAGAATTTATCTTTGGATTTTGAATATTCTATAGGATGAATATACACTCTGAATCTGTCTCTGCTTCTCTGCTAATATAGGG
Source organism: Oriolus oriolus (assembly GCA_013400235.1). Lineage (NCBI taxonomy): Eukaryota > Metazoa > Chordata > Aves > Passeriformes > Corvidae > Oriolus > Oriolus oriolus. The sequence goes on along the minus strand of VXBT01022075.1, from coordinate 33,533 downwards.
CTTTTTTGCATGTGCCTGTCTGAAAAACCTTGTTTGTGTGTAGGTGTATAGGTATGGGTATTGGAAGAAATTCTATACCTGGGGAAAACAGTTTTGTGGGGTGTTGGGGTTTTAGGAGTTCCCTTTTTTGTTTTCCTTTTCTCTTGGGGAATTTTCTCCCATACATGTTTCGGGAGGGGCAGCGACTGACAGCAATTGCTGAATACTTAAGAGAGACAAAAGATGTGGCCACAGGGGGAGGGGTCCGGCTGGCCTCTTTCACCTGGGGGTGTCTCGTGTGTGGAGCAGAGATGCCGCGAGAATTGAACTGAAAAAAAAGGAGGTTGGGTGCCACCTCTTGGGCTCTTGTTCTCTCGGCGCTTGGAGGGGAAGGAGGCT
>VXBT01022075.1:0-32807 GCA_013400235.1 Oriolus oriolus | reverse complement strand
GTTAGTAAAGAACTGTTATTCCTATCCCTCATATCTTTGCCTGAGAGGCCCTTATTTTCCTAATTATAATAATTCGGAGGGAAGGGGTTGCATCTTCCATTCCAAGGGAGGCTCCTGCCTTCCTTAGCAGGCACCTGTCTTTCAAACCAAGACATGGGGCTTGTTTGATTTTTTCTCTGTGTGTTTTGTTTTGATTTTTTTTTTCTTTTTAAATTTTTTTTTTTCTGGTTTGGTTTTTTTATGCAACAAAAAACCAAACCCCAATACATAAAGGATGTGTTCTTAGGGAGAAAAAATAAAATATATAGACATCTATATACTGAACAGTTTTAAATTCATCACAGCAAAAGGGTAGTCATTTGCTCTATTCTCACAGAAAAAATGTGTTTCCTAGACAGTCGACAGGGTGTAGGGGCAGATAAATAGCTGAAGAAGTTGGCTTTAAATGTAATCTGTGACACACAGTGACTTTAATTTAAGGCAGTAATGCCAAGTAAAGTCTATTCCATTAATTATTTGGAGGCCACTGTAAGGAACTCTGATAGACATAAGATGAATATTATTGTTCCGGGCAATGAGTAATAATGCCAAAGCATTTCATATTCCTTTATTTAAAATCCTGCAAAAGACTTTTATATCAGCTTAATACAACTACAGGTCTAAAAATGAGGGCAAAAGCTCTCAGTGATGTTTTCAGGCCTTCATTCAATGTAGTGCACATCCATATTCACACATACATATCTGTGTTCAATCTCCATCCTTCTGTAAAAAATGCCCTATTTAGTATTTTTATTGAATACTGAAACAAAGGAAGGCTTCCACTGTTTATGCACTGCTGCCTTAGAATCTGTTTGCGTATTTCTAGTTCTATCCAATGCTTTCAATTGTTTTGAAAAATATTTTCAAATATATTTTCATTTGAAAATAAAAGCAAACTCAACTGTCATTGCCAACGAATAAAAATATTAGCCTATATTTCTTCTAGTTCAGTTGCAAATGCACCAGAACCATCTGCGCTGATGAATTTAACTTATGTCTCCTGTCATTTACCCCCTTACATGTTGAATGTTTCCAAGCAATTAAAAGAATCACAGAATTGTGTTTATTTTAAAGAGGAGTTTTTATTTCCCCAAATAATAGATGTTTCTGATTAAAATTAACACAGGAAAGAGAAATGAAGACCTCTGTGCTGTGAACATGTGTGAACATGTGTGAACTGATGTCCACTTTTGGATGAAAGTAAGTGATTTATAATCCTGCTAGATTTTTTTGTTTGTTTGTTTTCTTTTGGGTTTTTTTTGTGGGTTTGGATTGAATTTCGTTGTTGTTTCTCTTTCTTTCAGAAAAATTAAAATTGTATTCAGCTCTTATACATTAATGAAGCAGAATTATTTTGAAATAGTTTTTCAAGCAGTTACCCTTCCTTGTAAATTTTTAGATATCTCCAAACACTGTGGAAATGTTTCATCAGACTGCAAATGACTAGGTTGCAGGAACTTAAAAGCATCAGAAGTTAACACATACTTTTTTAGAGGAAAAACTTTATGCTTGAATTAAAGGAATGGAAATTAAGGTTTTTAAAATTCTGTATTCAAAACAAAATGGAACAGTAGAGGCAGAACACGGGATACAAGGGTGAATGCAAATCATTGTGCAAGGGACTGTTGCAAAGGGGCGGATATACAAGAAGATTGGAGTATAATTAAAGGCTGGCATGAGCATTTTGGTAGGAGGATGTTGGAAATAATTTCAATCCCATTACAGAAGCAGTAGTGGATGCAAAAGCTTTGTTATTGGCTGGGCAGCAGCAGTGAACTCCTGAAGATTTGCAGTTGATGTGGGTGTATCAAAAATTGGTTGAATAATACTAACTCAATTATGGCTATTGTGAATTTCACTTTGCTACAGCACTGAAAAAAAAGACCTGGGGAGGAAGAAAGAGAAAGGAATAAGTGGAGAGTAGCTTGAAACAGTAGCAAAGCTTACGATATTGTAAATATTTAATGTATGAACTGAGTAAGCGTGGCTGTTTTCTATATGTTATAATTAACAATACTGATAAAAAGGCTGGTTAATTTCTGCACAGGGAGGTATGCTCTTGGGTGTGAGGTAAGCTGAACTTTAACTGTCTTTGTGATACATTTGTGCTGAGTTTTGCAGGCTGCTCCAGGCTTCTCTCTAAGCCTTTCTCTCAACTACATACACCTGAAGCCTTTAGGTATGGTCCTGGGCATTGATGGAATTCATTACAGACCCTCAGGCGAAATTAGCACAAGGATGCACCAGAAATCTTAATTTCAGACAGATTTTCGCTGTCTGTCGAAGGGCAAACCCCTCAGTTTAGCTATCACCCAAAGCTTGAATTCTGGAGGGAAAATTCTTTTGTTTCTGTTTGGACAGATATTTCTGTGTCAGCAGAAGACATCAACTCTGGCCCCCTGCCCATGGAGAGAGAAAAGCTTTTTCTGTGGGAAGTCTTGATACTGTAAAACTTGTTTTGGTCTCCTAGTGTTCCACAGACCTACTTCTACCCGTTCTACAGACGGGTTCCATTGTGTTTCTATTTCTTCCATTTGAACAAGAGACACTATATTTTTCTTGCTACCAGAGGACAACAAAGATATCTGTGGGTTATGGGATGGCAGATGTAAGCGGACCATCTAATAGTATGAAGTCATAGTATATTTTTTTAATGTATTTTGGACCCTATCTGCTCTGGAGATTTTCCTACAATATAGAGCTAGAACAATGTCAAACAGCTGCTCTCTCACTTCCTACACCCTGCTGGCCCTACTGGAGAGGAGAACAGGGAAAAAGAAATTAAAACCCACGGGTTGAGATAAGAAAAGTTTTAATAATTGAAAGAAATAACAGTATTGATAATAACAATGATAAAAAGAATTTCTATGAAAAGGAGAAGGAGAGCAATAAAGTCCACAAAAGACAGTGATGCACAGTAGAGTTGCTCACCACCTGCTGACCGATGCCCAGATGGTCCTGGACTGGCCCCTCCTGGCCAACTTTCGTAGCTTATATACTGAGCATGACGTTCTGTGGTATGGAATATTCCCCTGGCCAGTTCAGGTCAGATGTCCTGGCTCTGTTTCCTCCCAGCTCCTTCTGGACCTCCTCGCTGTCAGAGCATGGGGAGCTGAAAAGTCCTTGACAAGCACCACTTAGCAATAACTACACCAGTGTGTTATCGACATTGTTCTCATACCAAAGCCAAACCACAGCGCTGTACCAGCTACTAGGAGCAAAAAGATCTCTATCCCAGATGAAACCAGGTAAACCAGGTACCAGCACTTTGTCCTAAAGCCCATTAGCAGGGCAAGAGCACTCTTCAGGGGCAATTATGCCTGCTTGTCCCTGGTTACACAAATATTGAAGTTATTTTTTTTAGTTGTTCTAGTCTTTAAGTAGAAATCAAAGCAAAATCCATCTACTCAATGACACTGCTTCCAATGGTACTGCCATCAACATTTGCATCTTCGTTACTTGTGCAGAGTTCAGTTTGCAGATATAGATTTTTTCCTGCTCTAAGTTACGGGAACACTGCTATTGGTATCATTAGCTCTCGTTATGCTTCTTGTTCAGTCCCTTTAGCACTTACAAGCTTAACATGTTGGCTTTGTCTAAGGAAGCAACAAATGGAATTGTAACAGAAGGCTTAAATAAGAAACAATGATTATGAAGCGCAGCCTGTAAGAACAAAAATGTTGAGCTGCTTTACTGGGCTGAATGTTTCGTCCTGTTACTGAAAGAGAGTTTGTTAATATTGGCAGTAGCTCACAGCAAAAGCAATGCTTCTGACTGCATTACTGCTCTCTAGCACTATTCTTTCTGGGTTTGAGTAGTGAGTAGAGCTGTATGCATAAAAACAGAGAAGTTATTCTCCGTGGTAATGATCCAGTGTGTCCTACCCATGTGTCCTGAAACATGAGACTTTCAAATATTTGGCCACTACCTAGCAGCAGTTAGTATAATTTCTATCCTTTTCAGCTGGCCAGTCCATTTTGTGAAGGAAGAAAAGGTTTTTCTGACTGTGACTGAAATTTTCACAAACACATTTCAATGTTTCTACGTTGTTCTGGTCCTCACTGGAAATGGTGAGTAAATGGGAAGTGTAAGGCATGTGAAGAGTTGGTATTATACATTCCAGAGGGGAACTATGATTTTGCTACAGTGAGATATGTAAGCATGTGTATAACAGTAAAAGCTTGACTTGTCCTTTTGATACCTTTAAATTGCAGTCGTGGCTCTTGTCCTACCCATTTTAGGAGCTTTCAGCGTACTTCCAAGACTGCTTCTTTTATGAGGTTTTTTTAGTGCTCTATGAATGTCACTTGGAGGAAGAGTAAAGATATTTCAAGAGCCTCTTGTATTTTTCTACTGTAACATTAAGCATATAAGATGCTCATAAATATGCAATCAACTATCAAGTGCATAGACTCTGAAAATGTCAACTGCTTGTACAGATCACTTTAAAAAGAACTAGAATTTTGCCCTGGTATTAATCACTCTAACAATTCTGTTGACAGGAAGTATTTACCCGTATTACTCTAGCTAAAGAATAGAGGAAAATCATGCAGTGCTGTGCAAGGTGAAGGAGATAGGGAAAATTTCTGGGGTTATTAGAAATATTGACACTGCATACTGAAAATAGTCTTGGCCCTTTGGTGCTCATAGTGTATGCCCTCAGGTTCTTGCTTGGCTCCTAGCTATGTTGTTATCAAGATTTCTCCCAGTTTTAAATATTCCATGTTCTTGTGTAGCATAATGCATCTATATTTAGTTTTCTTTTTCAGAAAGTGGAGAGCACATCTATTTAAACAAATATTTGAACAGGGCCAGTGGTGTTGTCTGTCATAATTTTTGATATCTGGTACAACTTTGGTGAGAGCAACGTTATTACATGGAAAAACATATTATGGTCTTTCATAGTTAGATTGAATGGTTTGGGTTAGAAGGGACCTTAAGGATCACCCAGTTCTAACCCTCTGCAATAGGCAGAGTTACCACCCAATAGATCAGTTTGTTTAAAGCCCCATCCCACCTGGCCTTGAATGTTTCCAGAGATGAGGCATCCACAACTTCTCTAGAAAACCTATTCCAGTGCCTCACGACTCTTGTAGTAAAGAATTTCTTTCTCGCTTATAATCTAAATCTCTCCTCTTTCAGTCTGTGGAAATGTCTATGGCTTTAACTTCAAATGCTTTTTCTCACTAGAAAGCTGAAGAAAATGTCAATAAAGAAAAACCAGTTTAGGTTTTCTACAGAAAATGAATTCTGATGGTAGCTTTTTACAAAATAAAAGTTCTATTTTAATGTTTTCATTAAATCACATAAAATCATGTAGCTTGATACTACCATGAATGAAAGCTTTAAGAAACTTCATTTTGTACAATCCTTTTGACTGTTTTGATGGCTGTCATATTTGATTGACATGTTTCTCAATATAAGTAAGTGGAAAACTTAATGAATAATCATGACCTATGATACAAGAACTACTGCCCCATACTAATGAAAGTAGTGGGAAAACATAAATCATTTAACACAATGCCGAGAGGAAAGATTGCATTGTGCCTGACCCTTTTGACTAAAGACTCATAGTCTGAACAAGGGTCATAAGACCAAACTGATAATTCCAGAGTTTCGTTTAAAGGAAGTTTGCCATAACAGGAATTTGTCTTTTCATATGCATTTTAGATGTGATGTCATGTTCCCCAGTGGTTGAAATTTGAAGATGAATTACAGACAAATTTACGCCACTTTGATAAATTTTATTTCACTTAGAACAATATTTAGTTCACATACTGAGCATTTTATTTCAGTAGGTATTCATGGACATTTCTCACCAGCGCCAAGGGGTAAATAAGAAACAACAAAGCCTTTTATAATACACTTTTAAAAACATCAGTGTGAGACAACTCTGCTTGTGTCTTGATGCAAATGCTCCTATCTCCACTCTATGTTTGCGTAGCCTTTCTAGTGCTGACACAAAGTGCTGACACAAGGTAGAACTGATCTACTCATATACAATCATTTCTGGTCCAGTGAAACTTGGTGACAGTTTTCCACTGAGATTTAAGCACTTTTCCTTTTCTCTCTTCAGCATTGCTGTTCATGTTTGTGAGCACATGTGAAAGAAACAGTGATGCCAAAGATGGGACAGGGGACAGTGTGCCCTGCTCAGCTGGTGGGTGCTGCAGGTGAATTCCTCCCAGGACACAGAGGCTGCCTGAAGTCACCCGAGCTCCATGCGCCTGCAGGGAGCTGCTCGTTTTCCAGCTGCTCGCCAGAATTTCTGCTAGGTTCTTACATCAATTAGATGACCTCATAAAATTAATGAGACATGTTTTTACAACCTTCGCCTAGATAAGGCAATAGTAATTGCTGTATTTTATAAGACAGAGTGTTTAAACCGTCAGCATGATAAAAAATCATACAAATCCAGTGTAAATACTTCAAGTTGCACAAAGGAATTAATAATCTTAAAAAAGCATCAAATATGCAGAGTTAACTAATAAATGAAAAATGAATAATTCATTCAACATAAAAGAGAAGGAGAGGTATTAACATTTTACCCACAATTACTCTTTGACAAGCTATTACTGAACCACTAGATTTTTAGTTTTACCACATTTATTCAAAACCTTGCAGCAATATAGAGACATGTAATGATTTTGAAGGACAGTTTTAAATGTGCCTATTTATATATAAAGACTTTTTGTGCTATTTGTTTTCAATCATTCACACTGATAGTAGTTGAAGGAAGCTAGTTGGGCTGTAAACTAACACATACATACCTTAAATAATCATATTTACTGAAATATTGAATTTTTTCTTACCTCGAATTTCTACAGCCTTTCTGCCCTGTACAAGCTCTTCACTTGTGAAATAACCAGTTCAGTTTTTATCTCTAAAAAAGGTTTAGCACGGCTGAAAAATCTTGATGTAGTTCCTCAAATAATGTTTCACTTTTTGGAGCTCAGTTATCTCACTTCACAATAAATCATGAACCCCTAATATTACCTGTGATATGGCAAGACGATTGTGAGAGTGTATGCTAAGCAACCATGAATATTTATTTGTCCATAACCCAGAGTTGCTAACACCCAGATTTCAAGATTCAGGCATCAGTCTTCAAAAGAGAAAAAAACCAAAGGGTTCAAATTAGATAAGATTGCTTCATAACAACAAATTTTAGGTTCTTTGTGTCTTCCTTCTGGTTTTTAGCCTTTAGATTCAAAGCTTTTCTTTGTTACCCAGAGGAATAAAAAAATAATTAAATCTAAAATTCTTATATTGCTATGTAACCTCAGGGAACTGATCTTTTAAGAAAAATACCAATTATAATGAGTCTTGTGGTAAAGCCTCTGGAAGGTACAATGCACTATATGCTTTTTGCATCTAAATTCTCAAAACATTTTCCCTTTAGTACTTTTTCCTCACTTCTTGGTATTTTTTTAGTAATATGTTTGACACCATATTTCCCTTAGGAAGGCATTCATTGGGAAGCACACTCGTTCATTTTGAGTTCTGTTAAATATATACTTTTAAAATCACCACTGTTTAAAAAATTATCTCCTAGGCAGGTCAATTCATTCAACAATTCTTATTGGATTAGTGGATTTTCAGGTTATTTTAAGTTGGAATATATAGTTGGAATCTTTATGACATAGGAATTACCCCCCTTATTCTTTGTACAGAAATAAAATGTCAACCTTCACCTGTCTGAAGAATAATTTTCTTTTTTCTTTGCTTCTCCCTTTGGGCAGCTAATAGAATGCATGAGGTGATTAGAGACACAAAAAGAGTTCATCAGGACTAGAAATGTTGAACGGTTTTTTTAATGGCTAGGCTAATATGTGGGAGGAGAAAAGAAAAAATGTAGGGAGGAACTGAGGAAAGGCACATCATTTCTTTGATCCTTTTCGTTCAAGGAGGAAAGGCAAGTACTTCTGAGATCAGCTTGGAGATGGCAGTAGACCCCATGCTCTTACTGAAAAAGCTCTTTCAATGGAAAAAATGATGCAAAAGAAGGCACTCAGGTATCATCTTCTTCAACCTAGCTTCATTTTAAATAAAATTAGAAAGTAACATGATGCCTTTATCCTTTATGGTCTCTATCTGCATTTTGGAAATGAAGATAAGACCTTTGCTGTTACTTTTAAATATTTAGGAAAATACTTGTTTCTGTTTTGGTTGGGTTTTTTGCTGCTTCAAGCTTTGAATTTGTTTCAGTATTTCTTTCAGGAGAAGGACATGAACATCAAGCAGAGGCTGACTGCCTTGAGATCAAACAGAACAGTGTTGGGATAATCCATATTTACCAGCTGTTCTGTTGATTATTTCTGGGAGAAATTTTAAAAAAAATGAGGTAAGGTCTTGCTAAGGAAAATATTGTGCATTATAATTTCAGAATCAGAACTTGGACAGTCCATGCATAGAAAATGAGAAACCCAATACATTATTGCATAGCCCTCTTACTGATGTAATGTCTTTTTTGTGTCTGAAGAACTGAAAACCTCAAAGGATTTCAGGGCAGAAACCATCATTCAGCATCTACCCAGCCTTTGGGTGTTACTGGAATTCTAAATACAGTACAGTAAGGAAGTATTTGAAATAAATAAAGAGCCCAGTTAGCACTTCCATTTCATTCCAAAATGGCAAACTTGCACACGTTGATAAACAGAGAGATTTTCCTGCTAGGACAATAGGAGAACATTTACAGACATTCAGCTCAGGTATGAGCTCTACAGATTTTCCTGTGCACAGTGTAGAAAAAGCTGCAGTCACTTGAGGCATTGATTTGGCCAAGAGCAAGGAATGTAAGCTATACACTTTGTTTGTTTTCATGATATTGAACAATATTATATATTATTTCATATTATAATACCAAAATATTGTTTGCATATCTGTAAAAGCATTGTAAACTTTTCAGATAGATATTTCAATTTTACATGCATATTTAGATGATGCAGGAACTCAGTAGTCAGAGATTACACAGGAACAGAGACATCAGCACAATTTCAGATGAACTGACAGGTTCAAAAACCTCAGGCAAAACCAGATAGCATTTAACAGCACCATCTCTCTTCAGAGTGATATTTGTTTCTCAAGCCCAGTTTGTGTTTCTCATCAGTTCTATCTACACCAGCGCTTTATCTTCTGAATGGGCTTTGTGACCTGAAGCTTGTTGAAACAAGTCGAATCTCCCACTAAAATCTGCTTTTTATGTACTGACAGAGATGGATTTAAAAAGATTAAAAAAATGCTTTCATACCTTTTAACACTGATAACTGAGCAATGGTTTGGAAATCTGCGCAGGACTGACTTACAGACCAAAAATTTGCCTTTGAGTATCATCGGTAAGTCCACAGGATGCTGCGGATGCTATTTGGACCAAATCTGTGCCATATGACTACAGAATGGAATAAATAAGTACTTAGAAATGAGAGTTGAATTAATGACAGCCTGTGTATCCCAAAATGTGATAAATTATAGTTTGCTGCTGGCAGCAGGAACTATTCAAACAAATATTTCTGCATTATGACAATTTCTTAAGGCTTCTATAGAATTCATGCATAATAGGAGAACTGCCTACAGGGAAGATTATTAGGAAACTTAAAAAAAGATTTTCATTTTGTGATTTGAGCAATGTCTGTAATTATCAGCATAGCCTATCATTTACTAAGTGGTTAGTAGCACGTATGAGACCTTTATCTTGTACTGTAATTACAGTACACAGAAACAATATACTTGTTACGGCTGACTGCACATAAGTAGGTGGTTAAATGTCATTAAAGGTGTTTTGGAAAATATCTATTTATTAATAAATATTTTCAGTTGTCCTTTTAGCAAACATTGCTGAATGACCCTTAAAAACAGATGCCAAATAAGAAACTTTTCTGTAATAGCAATATTAGTTTAAAGCATGTCTTGCTAAGCCCATTAGAAGCCCTGTTGATGAGATATGAAACTTATTATTATCACTACATTTTATATCATGTCCCTTCAAAAGCTGCTTTGTGCTCACTTCATTTTTTATTTTTATTTTATTAAATTTCATTTTATTATTGCCCTCATATTTTCTTTTAGTTTGTTTGGCTTTGGAGCAGTGCTTGGTTTTTTTTAAACTAATTGATTTTTGTCAGGAAAGCACTACAAATATTGTTGTAACATGAATGTGGACAATCACAGGGCTTTAACTGCATACCTATCAACTCTATATTTTGATGTAGCAAGAACACCAGTATTATCTTTTAGAGCTCAGTAGGAAAGGCCTGGAAATCTGAAATGAAGCTTTGATTTGATTGGGAGCTTGAATTACCAGAAAATTATGCAATTAGGCTATGTCCAAAAAAGAGAGCATTTAATTGTGGCCACTCTTAACCAATACCTGCCCATTCCATTTGTTGCAAACAAGCAAGAAAAAATATGATAATTAATAGAAGATACCATTGATCAGAGTAACTTCTATAAATTAATGTACTTGATATAATTATCTTTTACCCACATGTGTAATTTTTAGCTGGTTTATGTATATTTCTGTTGTGTTAGAGATACCATATAATTTTCTACAATTCTACTATGTTATCCTTTATACTGATGGAGGATTTTAATGGAGGGAAATCATGGTCCGTCCCTGTTTCTTTTCCTCCTGGGTGGCCTTTATATGTGGTGTGGGAAAGGGAAAAGCAGCTACCAGGCACTGCCTCCTTTACTCCTACCAGCTTTATGCCTGCAGTTGTTTATCAGCTGAAAGGGCAGACTGGTTCTGTGCTGGACAGCTGCAACTAGGGTATAAATACTTCAAGTATTTCATGTTGTTTCAGCTATGATGGGTGGCCAGAGTAAACTTATGAACCCAGTCTATCCTTTTATTCAATGAGCTAATCACGAGGAAATTTCTCTTTCTCAAATTAGGATTTATTTGCTTAATCTAGTGTAATACTCCAAGTTTGCTGTAGACCATGTCTGATACCCTTCCCCACACGATTAATGAAATGTTCCAACAGTGATCACTGTTATGTGGAGAAATGGATCATTGGTGCAAGTGAAATAGCTGAATCCAGATTTCTGTTTCCTGAGTGATCTGCAAGAGGAAATAAAATTCAGTAAGACAGTAAATGTGGTTTATTAAGAATGGTAGACTAAACAAACAACAAAACCAGGAAAAATCCAAAGGTTTATCCTGTGGATTTCTTTTTTTCTATAGAAAGTATCTTTATTTAAACTTGGCTCTCTCCAGTACTTAATTTCATTCCAATTCCGCCAGCCATTCACCAGGAGCATCAGCTCCAGTATTTACTGACAGACTGTGAAGCACAGGGAAGGCTCATTCTCCTACCCAGCTATCGACATCTATCTGCAAAACTACAGATGTGTGCACTTCTGTGTCCATATATCTGTGCATGTGGGTATGTGGATGCATGAAAATTGGGAAAATAGATATATCTGTATAAGGGAAAAGATAACAGTTGGCTGTAAAATGAACAGCTGTTCTCGCCTTCCCTGCATGTCAGAATGCAATGTTGAGAGCTAATTACACAAGGAGCATATCAAGAACTTTGTAAACATTTAGTGTACATAAATGTCACTTTTATTCAAGCTTTGTGTTTGGCAGGCATAATCTCTGACAGAAAATACCACTTGCTGTTTTTAAAAATTATATTCATACATTTCCTAAAAGAACAGTCTGGAAGAGTTCCTGCCTATTTATGCAAAACTAGCTGTCTACCCAACTTGCATTCCTCTTAGTTAATTTTGGTGGTTAATTTCTCCAGTAAAATTGATTTACACATTTTTAACATCATTCATATGAATAATCAAAAGGTGCATACCATGCCTGTTAGTTACATGTGCTCTGATGATGTTGAAAGGACACTTTAAGCCTTCTCTACAATAAAAAAATAGGTATTGGGGAGGCGGTAATAAATGGTGGGTGAGAGGCTGGACATGGCCCGGCCGTGTGCTCTGGGAGCCCAGAAACCCCCCGTGTGCTGGGCTGCATCCAAAGCCCCGTGGGCAGCAGGGCAGGGAGGGGATTCTGCCCCTCTGCCCCCTCTGCTGAGACCCCACCTGCAGTGCTGCATCCAGCTCTGGGCTCCCAGCACAGCAAGGACAGGGACCTGCTGGAGCCAGGCCAGAGGAGGCCACCAAGGTGATCAGAGGGATGGGGCACATCTGCTACGAGGAAAGGCTGAGAGAATTGGGATTTTATCAGCTTGGAAAAGGGAAGGCTTTGGGGTGACCTAATTGCAGCCTTTCAGTGCCTGAAGGGAGCCTACAGGAAAGATGGAGAGAGACTACTTACAAGGCCCTGGAGTGACAGGACAAGGGGCAGTGTCTTCAAACTGACAGGGAGTAGGGTTGGACTAGATGCCCTGAAATTCTTCCCTGTGAAGGTGTTGAGGCCCTGGCACAGGTTGCCCAGAGAAGCTGTGGCTGCCCCATCCCTGGAAGTGTTCAAAGCCAGGTTGGATGGGGCTCTGGGCAACCTGGTCTGATGGGAGGTGTCCCCGCCCATGGCAGGGGGTTGGAATGAGATGATCTTCAAGGTCTCTATAATTCAGTGATTCTCTGATATGCCCAAGCAGTTCGAGTTTTGCTTGCTTTCTGGAAACAATACAGTTCTGTGCACAGCCTGATAACCTCTTCTCACCTGGCAGACAGATGAACTGCATGTGCAGGACCTCATGGATACAGATGCATCCTGCAGCATATTACAGACACCTGGGGTATCTCTGCATTTTGTAGCTGCTAATGTAACTACTCTGAAGAACTTTACAAGGCAAAAACTATGCAGTGAAACAGATGCTACATAATTATTTAATGGGTGGTAGCAATAATACTCTTTCTTAGAGATTTGCAGAGTAATTCATTATTTACTTACTGGCAGCAGTAACCAAGCAATGAAAATGTCACCTAAGTCCAGGGTTTGTACAAAAGTTCCAGCCTACTTATCTTATACATTTTACTTATCTTATACATTTTAGTGGTCTCAAGCTGAGAGTTTTGAGTTTTTTTAATTTAATTTTATGAAACATAGACTTAAATCAGACTACTGTACATTAAAAAAAACTCTCCCAAAATTCCCAAGAGATTATCTGCAGTACACTATTTTTTGAAATAGTAGTTAAAAGTTAGGGGAAAAAAGCTTATTACCATACTAAATTATCCAGCATGATTCAGGTATCTAATGAACTTTAATTTTTTTTTCCTCAGGAATGAGATTTATGAGAGCTGGCTCTACACTTAGCTCATGCTGCTATGTAGAGTGGAAGCATCTGTTCTGTACTGAAAACTGTCACTCCAAGTCATGGAGGTGTTAAGCATGGATGAATTTGGACTGTTATGCTGAAACTGTGCTTCTTCAACAGCACTATGCTTGTCCTTGTGAGTAGCTGAGAAATGGGCAAAAAAATGCATACTCAATTCTTTGCTGCTACTAAAATGCAATTTTTCCACGAGACAGCTTAATTGTGAAGAGGTATCTATTTTATTAGTAAGTTATCAGAAGATTCCAATGCTCTAGATCATTTTTAGTCTTTCAATTAGCGAAGAAAAAGAGATTTAAAGAAGAATTAATTTATATTTTATGCTTTGCCATTGTGCAGATGAATAACCTTCTGTAAGCAAAATGTATTATTTTCCAAGAGTCTTCGTGTAGCTATTCAGATGTCCATTGTGAAACTGATTGTTTCTTCCCTTCCAAATAAGGAAATTTACCCCAAGATACCCAGCTACTCACAGATGTGACTGGGCTATTCACTGTGGGCTGCAGGGACAGGAGGGAGAGAACAGGATGGAAAGGACAAACTCCAAATTATCCTCATAGGGCAGGTGGTGCCCACGACCATGTATGAGGCTCCACTCCAGTCTGTGATGAGGACACAGGTCCCCTCTTCCCTGATCCTGCCTTTTCGGTGCCGCTCAGTTGGAGCCTAGGAAACAAGACATGGAAGGAACTGACATGTAGTCATCCTTTTCCAGATGATTTTCTCAGTTTCAGACAGTCAGCGGACCAAGAAAATTCTTCAGCAAAGTGGAGGAGGATTGTTACAGGCTTGTGGGTTATTTCTCAGTGGGATTAATGGTCTTAGTCTTACTTAAAGGATAACAGAATCATTCAGGTTGGAAAAGACTTCCAAGATCGGCGAGTCCAACCTGTGACTGATCACCACCTTGTCAACAAGACCATGGCACTGAGTGCCATGTCCAGTTCTTGAGCACCTCCAGAGATAGTGACTCCACCCCTTCCCTGAGCCGACTGTTCCAATGTTAAGCTACTTTGCACAAAAATAACCTATTTGCTGAGGCACGGACAAGGATTGCTTCCATGACATCTCCAACACCATATCCCTACAAGGCATCTTAGTGACATTTGAGCTTTGACTTACTGAGAATTTAAATACTTGAAAGCTGCAATAAAATGGGACTGAAGGTGTTCCATGCTCTGAAGTCAAGAGTATGCTTGTTTGGAAGACAGTGTCTTGTCAAACAGGTGACAGAGCTGAATCTTGGATCTCCCATACACTTGAAAAATTGATCCAGTTTATGTCCTATTACAGAAAAAGTGATGGAGAGATGGAATCACCAGTGAAATCTCATTTTGCAGTTTTACAAAACCAGCCCTTTTTTTTCCTTGCTTTTATGATAGGTGTTTGAAAATTGTAATTTTTATCTTTGGTGAAAAGGAGTATTATTTTGATGAAAAATGGAAAAGGAAATTTAAATTTATTTTTATTTTTTAATTGAAAAATCAACAAAGTAGACTCAGCTATCTCTTTAGAATAAATCCTTCAATAATTATTCGTTATTTAAAATTACGTAAAACCAAAGATTCTTTCTGAGTTTATTAAAATTCCTGAAATCCATAAAATGGAACAGTGGATTTTGAAAGTTTTGACCTTTTATTTTTCAGCTTTAATATTTTGTGGTTTGGCTTGTTGGCCAGTACCTTTTTTCACACAATCTAGTGAGGCTGTAAACTGCATGGAAGGGAAAGATGGAGCAACCAACACTCAGAATATTGAAAAGGTTGAGGTAATAAAACACCTGTCACAGATTGTAAGAGATATTAAAAATCTGATACTTAATTTCAGTAACTGTGGTTTCAAAGGACAGAGGACAATGCTACAGTACAAACTTCATCTCCTGGAAAATATTTCAGTGGGAATTGGTTTGGTAAAAACTTGAACGATGCTTACTGCAATTTTAAATGGGTAATTTCATTGAGTTTAGAGGGGATTAGCGCTATATAAAGAAAACATGGACAAACAATGCAAAACTAAGCCCACTAAAATATACGTGGGTTAGGACAAGGCTGTTATTGCTTTCTCAGTACATAAAGCTATATTTTAGTCTTTCTTTGCTTCCCAGAAAGAACTAACATGAAAGAAGTAGCTCACATCACCTGGGTGAATGAAGTTTTATTGGCTTTGTGGTTCCAGACTCTGTGAGCTCTGAATAAATTCTTTTCTGGGTGATGGAACCATTTGTAATGTCCTTTTTCTTGGAGACTCTCTGGACTCTAATAATGCTTGAGCTTGTTATTCAGCACCATGCCCAGTGACTTCCTTGCCCTACGTGGCTTTCCTCTTTCACAGCCTTTGTAGAAACATAACGAAACTTTATCTTTCAACCAGGCTTAAATTAGCAAGTTGTAAATGCTGTGGTGTGTATAGGCACAGAACTGTTTTGCAGGTGTCCTGCTAGAGAAGAAGACAACAGAAAGACAGAATGATGGAAACTCCAGGGAGAGAATGACAGGAGTGCCATAACTAGGCGAAGGGATAGAGAGGATCGAGAGTGTTTATCAAGGTAATGAGTCTAATTACCTAATTGTCTAATTGAAGTGCCAGAAAAAAGGAAAGGAAGATTCTTGAGTTCCACAATATTTTGTGTGCATACACATTTTTGAATTTTCAAGTGATTTCACACTTTTCTCTGGATGTTTACACTCTATCTATCTAACTATCTATCTATATCTATCTATCTATCTATCTATCTATCTATCTATCTATCTATCTATCTATCTATCTACCTATCTTTTATCTCTCCCATGAGGGAAAAGCTACAACATTCCCAGTTCTTAGAATGACTAAAAACCTGGGTTCAGTAGCGGTTTTAAGTACATGAAATAGGAAGAAGCAGAACTAATGAACTTGAATTCAACTATGAGGAAAGGCTGAGAGAATTGGGATTGTCTAGTCTTGAAAACAAAAAGTTTGGGGTGACCAAATTGCAGCCTCCACTACCTGAAGGAAGCCCATAGGAAAGATGGAGAGAGACTATTTACAAGAGCTTGGAGTGACAAGACAAGGGGGAATGGCTTCCAACAGACAGAGAACAGGTTTAGATTAGATAGTAGGAAGAAATTCCTTACTGTGAGGATAGTGAGATACTGGCACAGGTTGCCCAGAGAAGCTGTGGATGCCCCATCCCTGGAAGTGTTAAGGCCAGGATGGATGGGGTTCTGAGCAACCTGGTCTAGCAGAAGGAGACCCTGCCCATGGCAGGGGGGCTGGAACTGGATGATCTTTATGATCTCTTGCAGCTGAGGCTATTCTGTGATTCTTTGATTGATTCTGTGACTTTTTCTTATGTTTGTTTTTTCTTTTTCATGGAAGGATACCCTTTGGACTGAGAATACCCAGGAAAAGTACAAACAAGGAAAAATATACAGACATAATTTGCAAAGATATGAGGAAGAAACCTCAGTAGTACCATCACAAGTCTCCCAGTAAGACCTGAGGACAATGGTGACTCGCTATGGCACACCCAGATTCTCACTCTGACACCCAGAGTGGCTTAGGGAGCGTAGACAAAACATCTGACAGGAAAGAGGTAAGTTGTCCTAAGTTTTTTTGCATAAAAATTCAAAGTTATTACTAATTATATGTTCTTGTATTCATTTGAACTATTGCATTTCAATGATAAGTGTTAGTCTAGTTAAATTATATGTATTGTTATGATTTTAAATGGGTCACAAAGAAATCCTTGGCTCCACGTCTATAATGAGTTTCCTTTCTCTCTCGAAAAGACACCAAAGGGAACTGTATGAAAATAAGGGCTTGAAACCACAACCCATGACCCAGGAAAGGATGTTGTAGTGGTTTTGGTTCACACTTATTTTTCTCTGTGAGACAAGGATTTGGAGAAAAAGAAAAGCAGGCTCAAAACATTAAAGAATATAAAGAAAGCTTTATTAACACAACTAAAAGGAAAATAATAAGAGTCAGAATAAACCTTCAGAACACTTCTCCTCCCCTCACCTCTTCTTTCTTTTCCCACTGGCAACGTAAAGAGACAAAACTTGGGATTTTTTTTCAGTCAATTTACCACCTCTATAATAATCTTCAGTTCACCTAGGGAGAGGAGTCTCTCTTGCTGGCCATAGAGACTTCTCCGCAAGAAACAGTTCTCTCATGGCATCAATGTCACAGTGAGTCTGCCACTCGGGAATGGAAATCTGATTTCGATGTGGAAGTCCCTTCCCTCAACTTACAGCTTTCCCCACTACTGTCTTCAAGGGTTCCATCTTTGGCTAATGGGGTACCATTTTAAGGATGAGCTGTTCAGAAGCAAAGGTTCTCTTCATCTGTTTCTGGGATCATCTTTATCTCTGGGAACTGAGGTCTTGTTCTTCTTCCCTGGGGGCAAGGGTCCCCATCACTCTCATCTCTCTCTGTTCAAGCTTCTCGTTACATCACAGCTCCTTCAACATTTGCTTGTTTCAGCACAGGTGCCTTTGCTCATGGTCATGGTTTGAATGCTCCATCCCCCCATGCTTTTTATGAATTACAGAGATATTCTGGTGTGTCATAGTCCATCACCATAGCCTTACAAAAGATTTTCAGCTCTTAGGTTTGAAGCATCTCCTCTTTCCCCTCTCTCTGGGCTTCAGCTCTTCCTTCATCACTGACTTTGGTGTCTCTATGGTGTTTTCTTCACGTGCCTTCACCTTTTCCTTTCCTCTGACCCGGGAGAGGATTGATGTCCATAAGTTTCGTCTGTTCTGAGGAATCTTACAGTGCTGAAACAGTTAATCTTACCCGGTCAGGTGATCTCTGCCAGGCCACGGCAGGAGCTCTTCCCGTGTAGAATTCCATTTTTGGCAGCCGCACTGGGGGCCGCGCCGGGTCTTCAGCGAAGCAGAAGTGGCTGAGATCTTAACTGAGCCATGCGGCAGCTGGCCTGGCCGGGCTGCACGGAGCCGGGCTGCACTGGCCAGCCCTGCCGGCCGCATCAGGCCCCCCAGTTACCTCTCCGAAAACTGGAAGCAAGAGAGCTTTCCCAGTGTCTGTTCGCTCTTAAATATGGTTCACAGAGGCGCATCAAGCTTTCTTAAGTGGCTTAACAGAGTTGCCAATATTCAAACTAGCCAGCTGATTGGTTTTGTTGGGTCTGGAGGAAGCTGGAGCAGCCCCTCGCAAAAGAATCACTTCCATGGCTGATGGATTTCTCCTTAACTAAAACCCAAGCTGTGCTAAGCCACGACAGATGTCTTTGCCTTTTGGCTTTTGTGTATTTCTGGATGAAGAGAGTGACAGTCTTTCTCTTGTATATGTTTGGATTAGGAAGTCAAAGGCAAGCAGAGGCTTAATTTACATAGTTTCCTTCTATGTATTCTTCTCCCCATCATTATCTAGATTGAATAATTTGCTTAAAATATAACAGCTTAAAAAGGGTAGATTAGTAAATGGCCTGATAGATGGGACTTCGTCTTCACACCCAAGTATCTGTCTATACGTTATTTTGGTACCACTTCAGTCCATTTCTCCAGTTTGTAAGGAGTACTGGGATAGTGGATTTTGTGTACTTAAGGATGGGTTCCCTCATTCCATGAGAAGTAGCCAAGTGATGTTAACAGCCTCAATCTAGGAGCGTTTTTGCTTGAGAAGGAGTCCCAGTTGGAGTGCAAAAATCTGTATTTGACCTCTGTCTTACCTTGTTCTTCTGGGCTTTAGCACTATAATTTCCTTCGGGATTGCTTTCATCTACAATCCATGAGCTTTTTCACTTGTGCATCTTGTCTGTTTTGACAGGTTTGTTGGCCCCAAGCTGTTCCCTCTCATATTGTAGCTCTGACCAACTTCTGAGCCGTTCCTTCTTTTCCCTGAGTCAATCTGGCATCTTTCTGATCAGCAGTTTTCATCATCTCAAACTCTCCTGTTGAGCAACAAAACTGAAAACTGTTGTGATTAACAGTTTTGATGTCTTAATTCAGAGCATTAATAGCTCATATGGACATTTTCTCCCTCCTATTTATTTCACTTTTTTCTTCTTGCTTGTGTTTGCTTGTTTGGTTTTGTCTTTGGGTTTGTTTGGTTCTTTTATCTTTTGGACAGGGTGTTTTTTTTTAATTTTTAGTTTATAACAGATTTCAGTTACATGCTGATGTATTGCCAAGGGCAGGAAGAGGGAGAAAGAAAAAAAGTGCTTTCTTGGATTTTCATTTTCCCTCCGGGTAAGTACTTAGCCAGACTTGACCAACACAGCTGCTCCTTTTAGACTCCAGCTTTCTTAGTGATGTTCTAAGAGCAGTTGCATTGCAAGGCAGGCTGTATTTGCAAATAATTTTGTCCCTGTTTTATATTTTTGTCCTTCTCTTGCTGAACCCACAAATAAGATAATTCATAAATAATAATTGTTCCATATATATAGAGTCAATTTCTTATTAATAAATGTCAGCTATGGAGAAGTTCCACAGCACCTCATCCATCAGTGCACTTGTCACTATATTCTGTACATTATGTTATCAACAGTCCTTATAAAGCAGTGTAGTCTGCTGATGTGGCTTGGGGAAATGGAAAGACTAGGGTTTATCTTAGTGATGTCCTTGAATTGTGTTGTGTCTGGGGAAATGGAAGGACTAGGACTTATCTTAGTGATGTCCTTGAATTGTGTTGTGTCTGTGACCATTTATATCACTACAGTTTGCCTCTCTGCTTGCAAAAATGAGGACACTGCCTCCTGCAGACCCCTCTGGTTCTCTGATAAAAGGTGTAAAGTAAAATCCCGACTCCATGAAGTCTGTATTCATGTAACTGACTTTAGTCTTTCGACTTGACAAGTTAAAGAAGTATTCATAATTCTTCTTGTTATATAGGGCTCAAAGTGCACAGCAGTATTCTCCCCACTCCCATACCAATTTCAATTATTGAAAAAAGATCTTGTCTTACTTTACCAAGAACTCCAACCACTCCTTTTGTCATCCTGATACTACAAAATGCCTTACTTGTAATACAAATTTTTGTAGCTGGATAGGATGCTGTACTGGGAAGTTCCCATGAGGCTGCTTTTACTTACATGAACTTGTTCCTGAATTGAACTAACGTAAGTGTCAATACTCTGTTGTGAAAAGGAAACACTTTTTTGTTCTTCAACATATATTTTCCTCAGGCAAGAACAGTAGTCAAGGAGCTACTAAGCAGTATTCCAACAGTACCACTTTTTGTTCTCTGCTTAGAATTACTGCCTGTCTTATCACCTTAAGGACCTCGTTCAGTTGTAGGTAATGTCAAATGGAACCTTTTGAAGGCCATCAACAACCGGTTACAGATTTTCATTAAATATTAGAAATGCCAGTTTACTCATCCTCTGTTGATCCACGGTATTCATAACATAATGTGCTATATGGAGTTCTGTGTATTTTCAACCCTTTTAAAAATATGGGGTTTAACCATGTGATAAAAGCACTCAGTTATTTTTGATCTTATGTATCTATCCAATTTCTAACAATTTTGCTTCTTCTTTACCTTTCTAATTCTCTTTAATTTACTAAACTCTGTCTTCCATAAATTTTCCTTGCTGAAATCAGAAAAGACTTCATCTCAGCCCTAACTAGTTTCTTTCACAATATGAGTACCTTCCAGTCTCAGTACTGGAAAGCCAATTTTTTTTCTCATCAGTTTATGTACTTGAAAATAAAGAAGATGCTTGTTACCGAAGTTTTTATCATGCTTTGAGAAGCAGAGAATGAAATTAATTTAGATAAATGTTTATGTTTACTAACCTGTTTCAGGATATTTTATCACAGTGAAATAATAGTGTGGCTCTTAGAGAATAATTTTAATCAAATTGTTGGTATCTGATTCATAGTTCTTTGAAAAGAATATTGATTGGCACCTTTTGTCTGCATTCCTTCTACCTAAAATGCCTAAAATACCCTGTAATCTAGTGACAATGAATGGTGCAGTTATACTGATGCAGAGTTTAAACTTGAATGCCCACAACTCTTTCTACAAATAAATTGTTTTCTTTTTCATTTCCTGGGTATATATTATGAAGACTGTTTTGTACATTCTTTAAGTAGTCATTCTCATTCAGTGTTAAGGGAGAGGTACATTTCAAATAACTGAGCTTGTATTTATTTGAAGCAGTCTTTCATTCAGTGCAAATGCCATGGAACAGCAAGCACAGTATCGCTGGCAAATTTTTATGCTTTTATATTTTAGCTCAACAGTTACCTTTTTCTAAGGTGAAGACAAAAGTTTCTCTTAACTTTAGTTAAACCAAAATGTCATAATTGATGCCTGCTATAGGAGCAGCCTTCTAGTCAAGACAAAAATACATCTAGAAAAACAAGTAAAGCTATTGTAAAAATAACATGGTCCTTTGCCAAAATATTTACCTGACTAAATAAATCTATAGTATTTTGAAGAAAATATTGAGGGGTTTTTTTTTTCATTGGACACACAGCTGCTTTTCAGGGCTATGAGAGATGGTTTTCAACATGGTGGTTTTTGATTCTTATCTTAAGGGTGTCATTTGTAGTGGACAGCACCTTAGGGAATCTCTATGAAATGATCCATTAATTATAGAATTTTGTCTGGGCTCCTTCATTGTATTTGCCCCCCCATTTGTAGTACCTAAGTGCTTAAATAGAAAACTGATCTTTTACAAGCAGCTCAACAGAATGCTTTGATGACTCTTTAGGTAGAAATTACACAATATTGAACATTGTGTCATTTTAGTATTCACACTTTATTTTTATGTAATGTTCTATCACACAGATTTTCAGCTAGAAAATCTCCCGCTGAATGATAAGGCAGTAATTTGCATTAAGGGGCTCCTTTTGTCCATTGTGATTAGCTGCAGCACTTCTCTAGTTGAAAGTGTGGCTTGCCATGACAGTTACATGTGATAAGCAATCTTGGTTTTTTTGCAAAGTCCGAGGGCATCACACCACTCATGCATTTTAACTATCAATTTAGCTAGCACTGTTCATGTGGAAATCTGTGTGTCTTTTGAACACAAGTTTCTTTGTTAGCCATCTCAGAGATGGGAAAGAAAGACTGACTGTGCCTCGAGGACAGACAGAATAAAAACTATATTTCATCACCCAGTTTGGATTACTTGGTTTACTACAGTCCCAGTAAGAAAAACATTCAGGCTCTGTGAAGGGAAATTTTAAATGCTGTTTGTTAGACTTCCTAGTCGGGATCACTGTGCTCTCTTGCCCTTGGGCACTGTGCAGTTCTCCTGTGTGCTATGTTCAGGTCCATAAGAGCAGGGTAACAAGCCCAGAAGGTACTACTGAAGGGCAAATGTGTGGGTTTAGGAGGCTTCAAACTATGAGGGACAAGTGCATCTTAAAATACAGGTCCTGTCTAGGCTTACACTTCAGCACCTACCCCAGTCAAAATCCTTCTTTTTGTTGTGAGAGTAAAGTTGCAGGAAAACAGTAGTTAATCAGACTCAAATTTCTCTCAAATCATATTTCTCATTTGGCAGTGCTGCTACAAACACCTGAGAACCTTCAGCATGAAATTTGTTTTCATATCAGGTTTGTTGATCTTTGGTTTTGCAGCTTGTCCTCCTCTACTACATTGCTATGCAAATTGAGAGTGTTTGACATGCTGTGTGCTTGCACCAGCAAGGGACCACATCTCAGTCCAGCTCTGAGAGTTTTCTCTGCAAGGAGAGAAGCCAATTCTGTGTTAAAACACAGGAATGTGACATAATCTTTTTGATATCTTCTGCATTAGGGAGCTCAGTACTTTGGAATAGGTTTGTTGGAAAGCCTCCAGCTTGCATTGCTTTTTGTTGTTGTAGAGTTTCAGCTATGGCAGCAGGTCTGATTTGCACAGTCAGGGAGTGCAACAAAGGATGTGCTCAAACAAGCGAGTTTCTTCACGTATGTCTCTTGGCTGGTGTTTTAAGATATCCAAATCTAAACTGACTTTGTTCCAGTTCATGCAACCTAAAATAAGACACCAAGTGAAACACTGTTTCACCTGGGATTAAGAATACTTGCACTGTCTTTTTAATGCAGGAGAGATTCCTATCCTCGCAAGTTAAGCTGTTTGCTTTACGAAAGTTTTTGGAATCACAGATTAAGCTACTACAATAATTCAGTATTATAAGTATTCTAAGGAAATATTATGGAATGAGAAGGCATTCTTCAATGTAAGTCATCACAGAGACTGTGTGAGTCTCTCTGCACCCAGTGCTTGGGCATTATGAGATGCCTTTCAGAATGCACCAGCCTGCTCAGATACTGTGTAAAAAGAAAAAGTTTTTAAAAAGAGAAGTCTAAGCAAAGAAATAATTGGACACATTCATCCTCTAGTATGTGTAGCTGTTTGTGGTTTGTTATTAGCCAAAGAATGATCAGGACAGTACTTGACATTATATCTAAAATCTATACCAGCGTAATGCTCCTCTAATTAGAATGTTTCTGGGCCTTCTGTACGTGTGTGGATTATGTGGCTTGTAGTGAATAAAGTCATCAGTGTGGAGCTCCTCATTTGCAGCTCCATTCTGTCTGCTTAACATTCAAGTGTTGTTCTGTCTTCCTGTGTTATATATGAGAGACGATTAAACAGAGAGTGATAAAATGATTTGGGTTTGAAGGGACCTTAAAGATCCTTTAGTTCCAATGCCCTACCATGGGCAGGGTCTCCTTCCACTGGACCAGGTTGCTCAGAGCCCCATCCAACCTGGCCTTTA
This sequence comes from Oriolus oriolus, assembly GCA_013400235.1. NCBI lineage: Eukaryota > Metazoa > Chordata > Aves > Passeriformes > Corvidae > Oriolus > Oriolus oriolus. The sequence goes on along the minus strand of VXBT01022075.1, from coordinate 8,840 downwards.
ACACTTCCAGGGATTAAGCATCCACAGATTCTCTGGGCAACCTGTTCCAGATCCTCGCCACCCTCAAAGGGAAGAATTTCTTTCAATTTTTAATTTAAACATACTCCCTTTCAGTTTGAAGACATTCCCCCGTGTTCTGTCACTTCAGACCCCTGTAAATAGCCTCTCTTCATCTTTCTTCTGGTCTCCCTTGAGGTACTGAAAGGCCACAATTAGGTCATCTCAAAGCTTTTTCTTCTCCAGCCTGAACAATCCCAGTTCTCTTAGCCTTTCCTCACAGCAGAGCTGCCCCATCCCTCTGATCACCTTGGTGGCCTCCTCTGGCCTGGCTCCAGCAGGTCCCTGTCCTTGCTGTGCTGGGAGCCCAGGGCTGGATGCAGCACTGCAGGAGGGGTCTCAGCAGAGGGGGCAGAGGGGCAGAATCCCCTCCCTGCCCTGCTGCCCACGGGGCTTTGGATGCAGCCCAGCACACGGGGGATTTCTGGGCTCCCAGAGCACACCGCCGGGCCATGTCCAGCCTCTCACCCACCAGCACCTCCAAGTCCTTCTTAACAGGGCTGCTCTAAATCCATTCTCTGCCCAATGTGTATATATAGTTTGTTTAGAGGGGCTGGAGGCAATTCAGAAAGTGTCCGTATTATTAGAGCATTAAGTGTAAACTACTGTGTGTAGTGATAAGTCCACATCATTTCTCATATTTTTTTCTTGTCAATATAAAGTATGTGGTTACTTAATCTTCATTTCTTTCTCTTCTATAACATGATAATAGCTATTTGTCAGTTATTCTTCCATGCATCACTAGTATGGAATAAAGATATACCATGCCTGTGCTTTCATTTCCCCTCTAGTATCTTCTATTACAGCTGTTCAGCAGTTTGTATTTCTGAATTTATTACCATTTTTAAAGTTCCAAAAATGGTTTAAAAGCAATATTTTATGGTACAGTAATTAATATCAGCACATGCTCATCGTCAGTTTTAAATTTACACCTTTAAAACAATATTAAAATATTTGAATTCAAATTCTTTTGAGTTTTCTCTTCTGAACCTACACATGCATGTAGTCCTGTAAGATAAGGGCAATCAATGAGCATGGCAATGTTATGTAAAATTATAACTCTCATTCTGGATGATGTCTTCATTACATGCATGACTTTAACATTCAGATTTTGGCATTCTGATCTGATAAGAAGAAAAATGTTTAAAATCCTAATTTTACCATATTTATTCAGATAAAACTCCTATATTTTCCAGCTGTGAGTGTCTGTATCAAACTGGACTATTCATATTTCCTGTGAACTGCTATACAAGAGCCCCTGTCCAGGTCAGTAAACTGAGTCAATTCTGAGCAGAAGCCACCTGACTAACAAACTTCCAGGGTAATACCTCAGATATGTGTTAGAAGACAAAAATCTGTTCATGGTGACTTAGAAATGTGCAACCTCTTCCTACCATGTACAAAACAGACATGTCTCTTTGATCAGATTTACTTAATTTAGATGAATTTAGAAGGCAATCTTAATGAATGAGAAGTCATTTCACAATTGGGTGCATAAATGCAAATCTACACTGTAAAAAATGATGCGGTTGCATCACTTTCAGGCAATACCCCTGCGACCAAGTATATCAAATAAACTTGTGAGTACATGAAAGAAAAGTAGCGAGGAGCAAAAATCAGATTTTCCATTGTGTCTTTTAAATTTTGTTGTTGAGAGAAGCATGTGATGTAGTTAAAGATTAAAAGGCATTTCAAGCACTTGGAAGCCTTATTTATGTTCAGGATACCTTCTTTCAGAAGAGTTATGCATCTCTTGAAGAGATGAAAGGTATCTAAATCCCTTGCAACCACAGCCCACTGAAACAGAAGGCACTGGTATATAGATGAAATATCCCCTCTGAATGTAAACTTGTTGCTCCAAGGGTACAGTTTTGTTGTTAAGGTACAAGAAGTGTTTGTTCTGCAGCCATCCTGTGCTGTCTCAACTAATGTTTGATTTTAATGCATAGTGATAAAAACTTGCTGGTGATCCTTGTAAGGGAAACATGAAACCCCCCAAAATACATTTGACAAATAATAATAGCTAAATAATGGGGTTTAGTGTCCCATTTCCTTTTCAGACTGGTCCTGGATCAACAGCATTTGTTAGATTAGTGATTTAAAGTCCTCAGTGCTATCAGCCTTGCTGGTGGAAAGGATGAGTCTGGGCTGGGAGGAAAAGACATCCTGTGATCCCTATTAAAGGTAATTTGCTCTCACTTTCATGTGGGGCTTTTTTCCCCACCCCTTCTTACTGGAGAGGGTAGTGTTTTGAACTGAGCAAAATGTGATGTCCACATTGAAGTCCCCATGCCAGGTGTGGTGTATCTTTATTCAAACTTAGAGATTCATGGAAAAATAACTGACAAGTAGAGAAAGAAATAAGGTTTAAGTAACCACGTAAAAGAGTTCCAGACTCAAAAGGCTTGACATTGATGAAACAGCCATGATATTTTTGCCCACCATCCTTACATAGGGGGAAGATATAAACTTCAGGTTATAGTATTCAATTGCTGATAACGTGGCAATTAGAAAATAATGGAGAAATTATTTCTAAATAGTTCCATGTTGCTTTTTCTTTAAGTCACCTTACTGGTGTCTTGTCTTGTTTTGCGCCTTGCACGTAAATCTCATTCATCTAAACATTAACATTTATGGTCAAATTCAACCAATTGCCGAAGTTGCAATTCACTGCACTGAATTCAACTCAGTGAAGTGTTTTCTGTAAGTTTGTTGTAGCAACTGCTGTCTTTGTCCTTTTTATGTCAGAAGATGTCAAGTGAAAGTCATTACACAGGATTAAAATTTAATTTCTTTCTTCTCCTTTTGAAAAGCAGACAGATATTACAAAGTTAGTTTGTTTTCATATTTACCATCATGTATACATTTTTTGTTGTCTTCACTCATTTCCTTTAAAAAGGAAACGTCATTTCAGTCCAAACCAGAAAAAATTTACAGAAGTGGTATAACTTGGAAATAAGCTCTTCGCTAGCAATGATACCTGTCAACATTTTAAATGACAGATGTTACCAACAGGTTCTTTTCTCAGAAAGCAGGTATTGCTGTTCAGATAAACTGTCTATTTAGTCTCTTGGTGAAAAATACAGGTTGCATTCGATACCCCATCAATGGGCAGGCAGCAGAGGGTCTCCTTGGCCTGTCAGGACTCCTTCTTCATGTCTCCCTGAATCCACTTCTCTCTTTATTAATCAGAAGAAGGGCTTTTGATGACTTTGTTCTCTATAACAAGTAGGGGCAAAAAATTGTTTCAGGAAGAAGAGATTTGCATTTGAACAGCAATTAGTCCATCCTTGAGAATGAGTGCAGCTATCAAATAGTTCTATGCAATGCTATGTTGCATATATACCAAAAGACCTTTGTCTTTTCTTGTGTCTTTACCTCTTCAGTAAGACAGAGGAAACAATTATATTCTCAGATCACAGAATCCCAAAATGGTTGAGGTTAGAAGGCATCACAGTGGGTCATCTGGTCCAACCCCTGCCTAAGCAGGATCACCCCAGAGCACATGGCACAGGATTGCATCCAGATGGTTCTGGAATGTCTCCAGTGAGGGAGACTCCACACCCTCTCTGGGCAATCTGTTCCTGTGTGTGGTCACTGCACAGGAAAGAAGCTCTTCCTCATGTTCAGGAGGAACTTCCTGTGCATCAGTTTCTCCTTTTGTCTCCTGTCCTATTGCTGGGCACCACTGAGCAGAGCCTGCTCCATGCTCTGACCCCTCCCTGCAGGCACCGACAGACATGGATGAGGTCCCCTCTCAGTCATCTCCTCTTGAGGCTGAACAGCCCCAGCTCCCTCAGCCTTTCCTCATAAGAGAGAGGCTCCAGTCCCTTAATACAGAAACATAGAACAATTATATAGAAATAAGAAGAACTTCTTTTAAACCACAAGATACTGATCCGATTCTTGTATGTGCAGGAGCTTTTTTGGAAATAGTCGTAATAAAGTCATTAGGGTCATGTGGGAGATAACATTATTCAACACGAGAAAGGATAACAGAAACTAGGCTGTAATGTGAATAACAAGATTCAGAATTTCAGATCATAGTGTTTACATCTCAAATCATCCACTAGGCCTTCTGGTAGCTTGGTAATTAATTCAAAATCAATAGAGATTCTACTTCAAGAAGCTGAAATGGCGAAAAGAGTGCTAAAGCATGAGGGAATAGAGTTATGCAAGGTGACCTATTGGAAATTACGTTCTAAGTGCAGAAAACATCATCTATAATTTTAAAAATATGTTCAGAGTAGGCAATTTAGATAACTAAGTGCATATAATTTCATAGCCAGTTATTTCATTTCTATCTCGATAATAGAAAGAAATGTTTTCCTTGAAGCTGAAGTTTAACAATACATGAACATATCTTTGTCTTCATAACTCTGTAAAAAAGTCAAGTTTTTTTCATATTTTGAGCATAAGGAGTATAAAAATACTCTAGCAAGATGTAAGAGGAATTCAAAAGCAGACTAAACTAAATTTTACCAAGCAATAAGACTTATCATAAAAGATGATAACTTCTTCCTTAAAGGTTAAATTTGTTTATTATCCCTCTGACTTTACTTGCATGCACCAATTACATATTCTGTATTTGTAATAAAGGCATTAGAAAACTGCAACACACTGAAGGTTCCACCCATTATTCTGATTCAAATCACACTCTTAAGTATTTAATAAAAGTTATAAAAGAAATAAATTCGACCTGGTAATGGTAAGTGGAAATATTCTAATCCTAGAAAGGAAAATTTGTTCTCATCTTGTGCATTTAGAAGATATGAGTCATTGTTATTCCTTTTTCACTTTACAAGGTCAGTTTGCTTTCTTCCTTGTGTGCAAGAGTAGGCAGACTTCCTGAGAAGCAAAGCAGCATCAGAAAAATGCAATTGTAAAACCATGAGTAGTAGCATAACAAAATAATACTTCGGGATGTAAACTCCAAATTAACCTAAAAGCAGAATGACTGAGATTCAGAAACAATTCAGTGCCTTTATTTTTTAACATTTTGTTTTAAATTAAACAAAATTTTTGTAGTTTGAATATTCTATTAATCCAAAAGAGCTTCCTGCTTGCTCACTCTGTTTAGCAAAATGGGTGCATATTTTTGTCTGTGTTGCTCAAGGGAATAACACCTGGCACTAAAACTTGTCCTTTGTTAGTACTGATCTAATGTTAAACCCTCCCCCCCCAAAATTAATAATCTGTTTCATTTATACAAGAGCTAGATGCATCTCATTGCTCAAACTAGACTTGGATGCACTATGTAAAAGTGCACTACATAATATTATTGTGTCGTAGTTTCTGTGTAATAACAGTTTAATGTACCTCTCTTTTTTATGAAATCCATGCCAGAAGAATCTGACTTCTTTTCAAGCTAGCTGAGAAGAGGTCTGTGGATCTGTGGAATGAACTGAACAAAATTAATATATTTTATGAGTCAGGTCTTCAGTTAGCTATCTGTGTGCTCTGGGAGAATCTTTATTCCTTGACAGATATATTATCTGGTCCCTTCTTGCTATTGAGAATCCCTGTCATACAGCTGATCTCTTGTGAAAAGAATATATAAGTATTACATTTTTTTATTTCTTTGACACGCTGTTCTCTGGGTAATACCACCCTCAGAAGGTAGGAAATGTCCAAAACCCAAAAAAATACTAGATCCCCCAAAAGATACTAAAAATTAGGTTAATGATGCTTATTTATAATTGAAGGTACTGTTGGCTAGAAAAATTAAATAAAACTTGTTTCCAAAGTTACGGGCTTGTATTGTGTTCTCATGGGGGAATAGTGGATCACAGTGGAATAAGGAGCTGGTAGTAAATCAGGAGCTGCAGTTCATTCCTGTGCCAGTAAGTCATTGTGTACTTTGGGGAAAATAAATTTTGAAAAGCAACTGCTTCTTCTGGGAGGAGCTGTGAATCCCTGAAAACATCTGTAAAACTTTGCCATTGACTCAGCTGGAGACTACAAGCTGGCTACTAACACACACAAACATACCTACAGCACCCCCTGTTCCCACTTCAGCTCCAAGGACGCTGGTGTTTGTTTCCAATCCAACCTTTTCATTTGTTTCACTTTGTGAGTCAGTGCCACACTTATCAAGGCTTTGCAGCACAACATGAGTGAAGAAGTGGTGCTGATGTGACTCATTCACTGACTGTGGTCATTGTTCCCTAATTTTGGAGGAAATACTCAAGAGGTCAAGATTGCTGTGTTAGGAGCTACTGGCTCTTCTACAAGAATGCTGTAGCAGACATCTAAATGTGATTAACTGAATAAATATACAAGCCTGAGGGCAACATCCTTTTAGGTGCCACAGAGGAGAGAGCTTGAGCTACTACTTGTTCAGTGTTAAGTAGTTGACCTATGGTCAGTGCTACTTCCACGCAAAAAACTTAGAACTGTGTCTAGGGGCAGGGGACTTTGTGCTTTTCCCTTTTCTTAACTGGGATGTTAAGAAATGCTTAAAAATGATTTTTAATTTTACTGAAATGTCGTATAATGTTATTTAGTCATTACTAGAGAAGTGGGATTGCTTTCCTTGCATTTAAATTTGCAGTTATAAGTGCAGAAGCATGGCAACAAGATAATGGAATTTTTCAAAACTTTGAAAAGAAATTAAACTGTCAGCTTAGACATTACAGCAATGATCACCACAGTACTGCAGAAATTAAAAGCACATCATTACTTATGAAAGTGTAGAACATCATTGCAAATCTCAATCTTTCTTCTTCCAAAATAGATGGCAAACGAAATGGTTGATCACCCATTTCTCATGCAGTCTAGCAGAAATATTGCAGCTATGTGTTTTGGAGGCCTCTCATGGTATGACATCCACTTAAATTGAAGTAATTGTTACTATTACCAGTTTTGAAGTCATGGGAACAAGATTGCTGTTAATGACAGAAATAATGAATAGTATAAGCATGTGTGATTTAACTACAGATTTTTTTTTCCTTCTCTTTTTTTTTTCCCTTAAAGAGTAATATCCTTTTTGTGTTATATAAACCTAGAATATAAATCTTTGCAGAGAAGCATTATCGGTCTAACAGGAAAGACAGTTTTAATGGGAATTTCATTTTCTTTCCAGGAAGCACTGAGGCTATAAGAGGTAGTGGCTGCAGCTGTCTTTCTCTGTATGCAGAGTATTTCCAGCCTGCAGTGACTTTCTGTGCATACAACTTTGACAGCTTCAAAAGCCTTTACAGAGTTCCTCTCCTTGCGGATGCAGAAGTGTCTAGACTACTATAAGATTTTAAAATGAAAACAGAACTTTGAAAATTTAGGTTAGCATTTTTGCAGAGCTGTTGTATGTGAGACTCACTGAAGCAGTCTCTTAAACCATAAAATCATATTAAACTAAATTTGAACAAATGTATTTTCTCTCTCCAGCTAGCAGTATGATGTCAGACAGTAGAGTAATTAAAAAAATTATGACTGAGAAAATGTCTGGTTTCTATAATGCAGACAATACATTTATCTAATATTTAAAAATGGGTTATCTTTGGATACATGAAAACATTTATTCTCAAGTAAAGCTTATGGATGACTACAATCGTCTAGAGTAGAAATAAAATATTTCAAAATTTTTTACCTTTCTGGCATTTCAGCAATTGAAGGCTGAAAAGAAAGGTCTTCTTGTCTTTTTAGAAGCCATAGAAAAAAAAGTTTAGAAGAAGAAATTGAAGACAAGATTGCTAAATTGCATGAAAAACATGCTTCTGAAGATAAATAAGTAAAGAAATAGGGTTCATTCACAATTGGAACAATGCATCCCGGGTTCCATTAAGAGCTGTTTAAAATATATATTGCTATTTTTAAAGTATCTCTCCTCTGTTCAAACATGTCTAAATCTGTGAAGTTTTGAAATGCAACTCTAAGCATCAACTAAGGAGAAAACTCTGCTCTAAAAGAGCCATACCCAGGCCCTTACATTTTTGAGAAAATTCTCCTTGATTCTTTGCTATCATTTTTTCTAATGTAATACTGCTTTGATTTTCATCTGTTATAGCAGCTTACACAGAATGGTTTCCAAGTGAAGTAATTATAGAATTAAAGTTAGCATTGAACAATAGAACAAATTTGAGAGAGGTTTGAAAAGATACTGCTTTCCTCAGAGATTTCAATTGAGATGGAGCACTGAAGAAGTGAATAGTCATTGAAAACTTTTGGATATGAAGAGCTGCAAATAAGAAGAGATCCGTATACTATCACTGCTAATTCAGTCACAGAACAAAATAAGGGAATAAGCATTTGCTGGATTGCCTTGGAAAATAAAAGATGAAAGACCAAGGGACAGTCTAGAACAAAACCATGGCAAAAAAACCCCAACAAAAATATGTCCAAAACCTAACCCCACCAAACCTTGTGAGCAAAACCAGCAAAAAATGACTAAAGAAGCCTGATTTTCTCCCTTCCTTCCATTTTGAGAAGTAGTTTATTTGTTGCTGTGGATTTTGTCTGTGAGCTCTGCCAGTCTCAGTGATGATTGTGTGAGGAGTTAGGGAGGAGAACACTTGCAGAGGGTAAGTTCTCAGAGGAGAAGACATGTCAGAATTATTTCACAGATAATGTCTTGGCAGGATGGCCTCTTGCAAGAGCATCTTCTGTACATGTATGCAACAGGGAAGAAAGTATGAAAGAAATTAAAATCAGGAATGCATTGAAATAACTGAGTTTTCTAATGCAGAATCCTGCTTTCCTCCTCTGAAATTGTCTATAATCTGGCAGTGTTAAGTTTCTTCTCTGACTTAGTGAAGGTCCAGCAGTGTCGCGGTCAGCGGGAGATC
>VXBT01022073.1:2971493-3005447 GCA_013400235.1 Oriolus oriolus | reverse complement strand
TCTTCTTTTCTCTTCTTTTCTTTTTTCTTTCATCCTCTGAACTCTGATGGAAAACAAAAAATAATTTTTAGTTTTAGAAACCTGTTTGAAGTTTATGTTGCATGTGTTTCGTGCTTCCTTCCTTTTTAATCTCTACTTATTATTACAGATACCTGTAAAAATCTTACATCAGCATCAGAGAAATGAAGGGAAGTTTTAATGTCTCCCATTAATTTTGGAGCTGGCTCTTGTTATTCTTCTGAACTTTTCTGATTGCTGTTTTCTCAGGGTTAAAAAAATTAAAGTGAAGAAACTGCAATGCATAAAACTCGTGATAAAAGTGTACATGAAAAGAAATTATAAGACTGAATTATATAATCAATACCTACAATAAACTCAAGTATTATCTCAAACTTGTAACAGCATCATTGGGACTGATAGCATCAACATTACTGAAGATATTTATTTGTATGTCTTGGACTCTTACAAAAAACATTTAAAAATTCTTTTTTTCTTTTTACAGTAGTAGTAGCTCACTTTTTGCAAATGACACTTCTTTTTTAACTGTAACATAGAAGTGGGACAGGGGTACCTTGTATTAAAGGAAAAATGTATTTGTTCAGGACTAATGATCCTTTAGGCAGTGTGACCCCAGCTGCTAACAAGCTAGGAAGGAAATCAAGGAAGAAAAGAAAAGAAAGAAAATCGTGAAAGTTCAGGTAGCAAAGCAACACACTTGTAACATTCTTTGGGACAGAAAGAGAGGGGAAAGTCATTGCTGCCTAGCATTATACTAGAGGTCCCTGGTGGCAAAGACCTTGGAAAGGTACCGTATGAAAAACTGTGAGGTGAGAAGAAATTTCATACTTACTATTTCATAAACTGCTTCTTGCAGGGAATTACAGTGTCCCCCTGCACAGAGGGAGGATTGGCAACACACGGGGAGAAACAACAACTGTCATCAAGAAAATGAGTGATGCAAAATGGGAGAATGTTACTAGTGTTCCAGTAAGTATGCCCATGTTTTCACCATTTCCTCTGAGTCATCCACTGTTTCTTGCTGTGGGGTAAAAAGAAGGAACATTGTGTCTCTGCCTCTGAAGCTACTTTCCCTCACTGGGAAATGTATCTCTCCTTTTCAATCTTTCCAACCACAAGTTCTTTATTGAGTGACTCCAGAATAAACAAACCAATACAATGAATTCCAGAAGGGCAGGAACATCTCTTGAGTGTAAATGTAATGCATACTACTGCAAAAGTATTCCCCCACACCACTGCGCACATGCACCGAATAAATGCATTCAACATAGAAAACAGAGACTATCAGTATGAATTTCATGGGGAAATAAAAGAACAAGATCTCATTTTCTTCCTTTGTTGTGATACGATGATGCTACACGCTGCCAGATCCTTCTCTTAAATTGCTCTCCAACAGCTAGATGCCCTCCACAAAGCTGTCACCAGAGAAGAATAGCACACACCAAGGTTGTTTTCGTTTGTTTAAGCTCCTGCTGTGCTGCTTGTCTCCAGTATCAAAGCATTCCTTTTTCAGAACAAATTTCTTTTAACATATTGTTCTCCCTTTCTAACATTCTGCTTGGTTCGCATAACAAAATCTCCACCAAACACTCACTGATTTATTAATTTAATTTATTATTAAATGAAAGAAGTTACATTTTCAAAAAGAGAAAAAGCTGCTGAGATATGCATTTTCACATATTTAACCAGAAAGCACGTGCTGATATATTGGTAGCATATGATCCAAAATCATTATAATAAGCTTCTCTAGACCTCGCTACCATGCAATGATATTGTCATCTATTTCTGTTGCTCCAGTAGCAGAATTATAACTTTAAAACTTCTGCTACCAAACCTTGAAACAGGTCCTTTTTGCCATCTACACAGATGGCATCTATACAATAAGGACCAATCTCTGCAAGTATTTCTGCAAATACATATACATATACATAGCATTTATATACATATGTATACACATAAACAGTAATGTCAGTATTCAAAAGCAGGCGACATCTTGTAAACATTTATTGTCTGAGTTAGTGACATTTGTGGTGTCAATCCCTACAGACCTTGTATTTTTTCCAACCTTTTAGTTTTATGCAATATTAATAAACATGTAAGACAACACAGTAAACTACACTCACTACTAAAGAGTGAGAGCAACATTGTTTAAAAAACCCAAGAAAGAATATGCAATTATTTAATAAATATTTAATTGCGATGTTTATTAATGTACACTTTGGAATATCAGATACATTAATAAAAGAAATGGTACCCGTAAGGAGATATATCCCAGAAAGGAAGCATCACCCTACGTGCAGCCAATTTTTCATCTCTTAAATGATAGTCACAAAGCTATACTATTTATTAGCACTGTAGTGAAACCTTCCCTCCCAGAAGCTTTAGGACAGTGTATGCCATTGTGTTCTCCTAGCATTATTTTTAGTCTTCCTCTTTTTTTTTTTTGATCATGTCTTTCCTTGTGACTGGCTCAGCAAGTCAACATGATGAAAACAAATGTTATTAGACCTTCATTTTCACACTAAAACCCTGGAAGGGGAGCTACCCTGCTTACAGCTCTAATTGCTTTAACAGCACATCTTTCAGCGCTTGTTCTTGTGGGTTTGATTCTGCAGCCCTTACTCAGCTTGAGCAGTACAGTTTGTTTCATTGATACCCAGGAGCCTTCTCTCACTATTAAGTGCTTCTCAGCAGGAATAAGGATTGTAGAACAGAGCAGTGCAAGCTTATTTCAAAAGGGTGAAGCAACTAGGCACAGATTCCAGCGAAAGGGAGCACAAGCTTTGCTTATCTCAAATTTGCCTTCCACACACAGCTACCCTCCCCACGGGCCCCCACCACCCTTCAGTTCCCACATCTCTCAAGCACAAAAACAGAATTCTAGCAAGTTAGAAACAGCAAATTCAGATGATGCTGTAGCCATTTTTAAGCAAATGCATGTGATTCAGTATATTTCTATACAGTGGAAAAAGTACAATTTCAAGTGTCTGCAGAGCTTCTTGTTTGCTCTCATAAGATAATTTTATTGAGGCAGTCTCCACTAAAGTTAGTAATTTAGACAAGCAAGTGAAAATAATTTATGAAAATAACTTTGCCATTTATTGTATGCATAATTTTTGATTTTCAGAAGTATTATTCAGTTAATCTTCCAGCTCTCCTTCAAAGTTCACTAGAATCAGGCCTCTAACAAAGCACCTAAAGGAATGTATTCATATACATTTGACACAAATGTCTATGAATGTTAAAACCCATTATATAAACCAGAAAATTGCCAAGAATGGTTCCTCCAATAAATATCTCCAGTAGAAAACATAATCTGCAATAAAATCAGATAAAGGTGAGAAAGCAGCAGGATGCTGACCCATACTCAAATATCAGGTGCAACAGAGCAGTGTTAGCATGTAGTGTTTGGGTTTTTTTCTAGTCATGGGAAAATAAAAGCATTTGAGTGCAGAGAGAGTATTTCCCTAGCAAAACTCTGTGACGTCCCCTGTCACCACAAGCTCACTTACCTCCACAGAGCACTGCACTCTCTCAGCATCATGCACTCAGAGATTCACAAATCTTTGTCCTGATGTCCAGAATTGTTTCCCAAATTGCAACATCAAGAAGATACTAATGTCAAGAAAAAGAACTGCCCTGTTAATTGAGTAATTATTATAAACTATATTTCATGCAGTTCATGATTTTCAGGTGAACTTCAGATTGCTTAGCCAAAACCAAATCCTAAAAACACAACTATTTTTTTCATTCATCAAAAGAGCTTTAACACTTACCTTAAAAATATCGAAGGAAAAATCAGTTAATTAATCTATGAGGTTTAACACACAACTGCAATATAACATAAATTAATAAAAATGATAAATATTTTGCTCATAGGTACATACCTTCTTAAGCTCAATTGAATTCTGCATTATTTTGAAGAAGGCAGCATAAGTTAAAATTGTTGAAGTTAATGTCTGCTGAAATTGAAGGTAAGATGCAGTGGAAGTTGTGAAGATATATGTTGGCATTTGTAAGGTATACCTATTATTATTATTATTATTATTATTATTATTATTATTATTATTATTATTATTATTATTATTANTTATTATTATTATTATTATTATTATTATTATTATTATTATTATTATTATTATTATTATTATTATTATTATTATTATTATTATTCTCTCTAAAATTTGGGCATATTTAATGCCTCCTTCTTTGAGCTCAGATCAGAGGATAACTGTCTAATCCATCCAGAGTCTAATTCTTTACCCCAAAATGTCAAAACTCAACTTACTTGGCTCACACAGGCTTGGTTTCTGAAATTCCCCAAGAGATTATGAACTGCCAATGTTCTCTAAACTTGCACGGCACAGGCTACGAAGCCCACTGGTGTAGTTGATCATGTTTTTATTTTACATTGATTTTTTAATGAGAAGCTAGGGATATTTTGTACATTTTTGGTGATCAATCACAAAAGCTAGTTCTTGACTATCTCTTATCCAACAGTAGATGTTTGTCTTCTACAGGAAAAGCCTGTGCAGAAGCCAACATTTTTTCCCCCAGTGTTTGTGGCCTGACTCCTTTCCAAAACCTCATACGTATCTACCTGCAGCAAGAACAATGTTTCATACAGAGAGTTTGATTTTGTGGGTATTTTGGTTTGTTTGTTCATTTTGGATTGGGCTGAGTTTTTATCAGATACAGATACCTGAAGCAGTCCTATCTCATCCCAGGTTTCTTGGAGTCCATTGTTGTTTTCATATTCATACCATTCTGGACTACTTGCATTTTGATCTTTGAATTACCCCAATTACTGACAATTATGTTTAGTATCTTTTCTTTTTGTTTCCATTTTCTTTCTTCTGACGTGATGGACCTTACAGTGATGCAAATCTTTAGCAGAATCACACTTCTGTACAGGACTTCTTATAACGCTTACTTAATTGATTTTTCATGATCCTGTGTGCCTTTTGACACAGTAAAGACAAACTTTTCCAGAATGTATTTAATTTATTATTTTATATCTTTCAAGATCCCTCAATTTAAGTTTATCCTACATGGTTGGAGATTTAAAAATGTTTCTGTAATTACTCAATTGAATTAAAAGCCATTTTTCTCTTATTTTGCAGCAGTCTCAGTTTATTCAGCATCAGAATATGATGCTTATATATAAAAATGCAACCTTTGTTTAGTTTTCTTATTTGATTTATAACCAAAAATCAGGTAGTATATCTCTAATTACGCTCTTAGTAAAGCAGTCCTTGGGACTATTAATTTATCACAACTGACATCAGTCAGATTTATCTTTCAAAGTAAGACAGTAAGCCTTCATCATACTGGATATTCTCTGCATCAGTGTCCGGCTTTAGATCCCCACTGGAAGTAATGGAAGTCTGATCACAGGCTCCAATTTTAGGTGAATGTTGAAGCTGCTGCCTGAAATGCTTCACCTGATTGTTTAATATAGCCTTTCAAGTGCAATTTATGACTTTGTTCACTATCTACTAACTATATTAATTAATCAGTGCTTTATGAACCTAACACTTTACAGGTTTTGTTGCTTAGCAACAGAACTTCCTCCAGTAAGGGGCTGTATCTAGAGTCCTTTAACCAGCTTTCATCTTCCATGGCATTTTTAAATTCAGTTATTTCATTACTTTTAGAAAACAAAGCACTTCTAATTTCAAAAGATTAATTATTTCATTTAATTTTTTACTTCCATTTCAAATACTAAAATGACGCTTAGGAATGACTATAGCTACGCGAACGTATTATTCATGGTAAGTATGTACAATGAAATCCAAACAACAGTAAAGTAATCACATCAGCCAAATGTTGGCAGTTCTTTTCATTGCTGTGGGAAGCACACTCTCACTCATTCCAAAATCCCTATTAAATCTGTATTAATGTCCTCCATCTCTGGACACAAGCAATAGAGTAGTAAATTATACTTCTGTGTAAACTGAATTCTAAAATTGAGAACAGGACCTTTACAATTTACAGACATTTTAACTTCTAATGTTGTTAAAATAGACGTTTCTCAGTCCATGAGCTCTTCTGCGGCACAGATAACAGCTCTGTTTGGTGCATCAAGGGTTCAGTTTTTAATTCCACTGTTATGCATAACATTATTAGAATTAATATTAGTTTCTCTATTTTATAAGACTCATTAGCTAAATTTATCCTCACCCATGCAGACATCCGTTTCAGAAGGTACCCACTAAATTTTCATCCTTTGCAAGAAGTGTAAACATTTAACAAATATTTGGTCTGATTCTTGGATATGTTGTATATCCGCCTTATGCCTGCGTCAGATGTTCACTACTGGAATTATGCCTGTGTCTAATTTAGGAGTATTCATAAAATCAATGGTAGTAACTCTTTATGTTAAGGTAAATACCCCATATAGTAGATGAGAACAAAAAAAATCAAGAAAAGGATTTTACCCATATTTAGATTAGACAGTACCGTCTTATACTTTTTAACACTTGATTCATAACACCAAATACATCGATTTACCCCCTTTGATACCCACCATCTATGGAGAGAGGATTTGTTTGGAGAGAAAATATCAAATGCAAAATGAACTCATTTGGGTACTATGCCAATGAAGTTAGCCTTTGACAGGTGCTAAATAGACAAATATATTTTGTGTGTCCATGTATGAATTATGCTACTTAGTTTTTCAGTATAACTAGGATTTCATAGTGGAGGAAGCTATGTTCTCCAATGTACATGCTCCACTACTGTTGTGCGGTTTGCTACTGCAGTGTACCTATTTGGATAAAAATGCAATCCTGCCCTTTTTTTTTCACACTATGTGATGTAATTTCATAGACACAATCTTTCACATCTGTGGAGTGTTACCTTACAAGAAAATCAAATGAGAATATTGTGGGGTGCAACTGGTTCCAGGAAAGTACCCCATCTGATAAACATTCTCCTAAAATCTATGTGGGATGTAAAATGATACATTTAAGCTGAAAAGATCTTTTCTAGAACTGGGCGTGCTTGGTATGCATGTAATAATATATTACATGAGCAGTAAGCAAAAGTTTGGATTACAGCAGCTATTTTTACAGACTGCTTTTGGGAAAGTTTCTATTTTGTTTTGTTTTGTTTTCCCTTTGGAGTCACTGAATTCTGTTCTTATCTTTGATACAGATGAAAAGATGGAACACAGAGAGAACAAAGTTACATTGAAATGAAATATGACTCAAAAATCCTTTGTAATTCTTTCTTTAAGTATTGTTCCTCCTTCAGATGCTCATTGTCTCTGTTTTACACATTTTGTCTTCATTAAGAATGTTGTGAAAGATTGAGAAAACAAAGGATAAGTCTTAATTTTTTTTATCCTTTTTCCACCTGAACAAAGTTGTTCCTCTCAGCTATTCAGCTAGCATCACAGGGAAAAGTCCTGAGGACTACTGTTCAGTTACATGACATTAATACGGCAAAAATGTCTTGCTACCACAATGTATTCCACAGACATAATAAAGACAAAGGTATCTGCCTGAATTTTTTTCCATGTTTCTCTGTGCAATCACTACTCAGGAGAAAGGAATTGTAAATGTAGTTTTGTTTTGCTTTTTACTTTTGACAAAACAGTTGTACCATTTTTCAAATACTTCATTTTCCATGGTGACATAATCAGTGCATAATGGTTCTTAAAATGTTAATAAAGCATAAATAAATTTGTGCAATACATTTTTTTCAAATAACTGAAAATATTTAAAGCTTCTAATCACTACAATGCAGTGGTCTGTTGAAAAATTGGTTTGCAGACAGAAAAGAAAAAAAATTTAAAAATCAGGATCTCATTTATTTTTCATGGCTGGGAATAGATGCCTCAAAAATTTGATTGCATTTGTGGAGAAAGGCAAGCAGTCATGCAAGGGTTGAAGTTTGGTTCAGACTAACATATGGAAATAACAGTGTCAAGTAGACATTATTAATGGACCAAGACATCATAACCATTGAGGTCTCTTCCACCTCTAAAATAAACTTTATGAACCTCCTACTGCCGACACAGTGACTTTCTACACCATTCTATAGACCTACTAACTTCAGTTATCCAGTCTGGGACCAGGCAAGAATCTGCCTCGAGGCTCGGAGAGAAAAACCTGTGTGTGCCTGCAAAATGACATGTAGATTTTCCTAAAGAAATGTCATTGTTCGGAAATAGTGAGAATAATATTTGGAAAATAAAGAATTTTTAAGGATTAGTCACAAAGGTATTTCAGACACATTTTGCTGATTTTCCCTGAGGAAATTAAAATAATATTCTTAATATACTGCCAAAATGTGGCTGAGTATTATTAAGATAATTATTAACAGAGTTTATCCTCATCATAGTGCTAAGTTTTTTCCTGTTTTCAAAAATACTGAAATCTAAGTTGCTACAACTGAAGTTATGGGAGTATTTAAACAGAGTTCATAATTCTAAGATCATAAGCAAAGGTATCTTAGAGTGGGGTGTGTTATGATAGACTCTACTCAACTGACTGAACTAAGGCTTCAGCAACGCTAGGGTATTCAACATACCCAATGAACCTGGAAATGACAAATGAAACGTCCATGCATCTGGAGAGCAGTTTGAGTACCATTAGGCATTTCAAACGACAATAGATACCCATGGAAAAGTGAATCAAGTGCTATGTGTTGTTTGTGGATCCTTTGATACAGTAGGAGCTCAGAAATACTAAGGGCTACCTGTAATCTGGAGTTCAATCCCGCCGTAAAAATGAACATTCTGTCACCTTAAGAGCTCAGAATCATCTGAGTTAATCTAACATGTATCAGCTGGCTTCTATCTGTCTCTGCAAAAAGATGACTCTCGAAGCTCTCCTTCTGTTCCTCTGTGAACATTTTTGCTAGTCCAGCAGATTTGACATGTCATCTGACTTATGTTTAGGCAACTGACGCCCATCATGGGTAGACAGTCAAAAGTAAAGAGATGAGTACAGCAGACAGAGATTTTAGAGTGACTCATTTCATAATAAGAACCCTTCCAAAATGGTAAATCTTCCCACTGATGCTAGACACTTGTGTTTCATCAGTGACTACAGACATCTTCCCTTTAGGAGGTCAGAGCTAGATGTGATTAATCCAGCTACAGGCTGATTTCTGAGTACCTTTCATCCATTCCATTGATGGCTAAGTGGACAGACCTTTTTGGAAAGTTCATGACACATTCTTCTGCTTTTGCAATCATCTGTCTACTTTGAAATATCTGGCAATTAGCTGGTAGTTTCTATTTTTAAGAGCCTTAGATAAGAGCACACTGTTCTAAAGAGAAGTAGATCTCAAAACCAAATTTAGATGCATGGGAAAAAACATAGGGTGTAAAAACTGCAGTGAACATAATGAATCTTTTAAAGTGCTATTTCAAGTTATTATGATATTCAATGGAGCTGGAAGCTGAGAAAAAGCTGCCTGCATATAGAAGATACTTTACTTTTTCTTGTTTATCAAATCCTTATTTCGTTCTCTAGCAAGTTCTGAATTATTGATTTGCATATTGATAAAATTCACCCTAAAGTTAAAAAATGATGAAAAGAGAAATTTGAATTGTAAATATTTCTATTTAAGTAATTGTTTTAAAAATGAATAAAAAGTCCAAAAAACCCCACAGATATTTAGCATATAGGTAAATCATGCATGTTGTAAAAAATAGTAGACTTTCATCTCAGCAGTTTGTCTAACACTGAAGAGTAAGATGAATACAGAATCCATGGTTTTTCTGAAGTTATTTGTTTGGGACTGTTCCTCTGAGATGTATGGAGAGGAACTGCGAACTGCTCCTTTGTTTTTGCCTCATTGACTTACCTCTAACTGCTTACAGACATCTCTTTTTTTCCCCCCTACTTCCTTGAAATGTTATTCTTTAATCTAAATTTCTTTTTTTGAACATGCTGGATACTAAACCTGATTAGATCTTGTCCATTATATCGTGTTTCTGAAAAAAGTTTTAATAATATGGCCACTGAATTTATCTTTTTAACCTTTTCTCCTTCTCTGGTGCTCCCAAACACCAAAAATTATCTCTGTTTATGTAGATACACAGAGATAAAACCTCTATTCACATCATACAAATACACTGTGTTATATTCTTTCACCTTTTATTTATTAAATAGTTAGATAAGTAGTGGTTTTAATTTAAATAACTTCATTCATGAAAAATCTGCTGAAAGATATATGCAAGGACACCTCTTCTGGCCCAGGAAATCTCTGGAGCATAAGCTCTGAGAAAATTTTATTATTATGCTCATGCGGTGGATTCTCTGGGTTTCTCCACTAGTGGTTTCTGTACCCCAGACACCAGATGGGTCTTTAATCGAACATAGTTTTGAAGACATTAACAAAATGATAAAAGGATATCCTCCAGATTTTTTCTGCAAAATTTCACAATTCTAAGGCAGGGAAGAAATTCTGAAATGCATAGCAACACTAGGATGTTCTGTCCTAAACAGTAGGCTGTTAAAAAGAAAAGTCTTTAAAACATGTTTAGATTTAACATATTGTTTTACCTGAATGCATGTCACTAGATAAAATGAGACAATTACAGTTTATCATGATAACCAGTAGTTTTTGTCCATGGTTTGTTTAATAAGATTATAGAGGGATATTTCTTGTGCTTCCGTCTCAGATTTTAATTTTTTCTACCTTCCTTTCGTTAGTGGGAAAATTTATATAACAAGGTAAATAACCAGTAAAGAAACTATGAAGAAATGATGGCCTTTCCTCAAAAGGATGCTCAGGTATCATTTATAACTCATCCAAGACATAAATAAATGGACAAAAGTATAAATCAAGTGATTTTGAATGATGGAGTAGTAAAGCTACTCTTGTTAAATTTTCTTTGCTAAAGTCAAAAAAGGCATTCAATATTTAAGCAATGACCACAACTTTTGATACTTCATCTCCCATTATTCTAAAAAAATTTCAAAAAAAGTAAAGCGGAAAATTCAGCATATTGAAGTAGGCTGATTGGAGGACTAGTAAATAGAAGAATATTTAAAGCTATTATTTGACAAATTTGTAAATTCTTTGCATATTTTTAAATTAAAAACACCTTCTTAAAAAGGCTATTAGGAAAATGGACAAAATTCATAGAACTGTGAAGACCAGCAAATGCACGGATATGCACGAACACAGACATAAAAACCAGGACTGAAATATTCATTTATGAACTGCCTATAATGCTGTCCATATTATATTACAAGAGATTTCAGTGACTTTTTGGGTTTTCCATTAACTATTCCATCTACCTATGTCCATCCAAAGGGCCAAACCAATAGAAAACAAAAAATCTAAAAGGCTTTGATACTTTAAATATATTTTATCTTTGTCAACAACCCTCAAATAACATATACATCTAGCCAGGATGATCCTCTTATGGATCTTCCAAAGAATTGCTACAACTCCTTGCTTTGTCCTAAAGCTGGCAAAATTGAAGCTATTCATCTGATTCAGGATGTGATACTTAGCGAAATTTCAACATGACCATATTTTCTTTAATGTTCAGACAAATAGAACTAAAACACAAAGACTACATATTATTTTCAGAGAGAGTGTGAGAGTGAACCATCTGTCCTTTCTTTTTCTGCAGTTAGGTGTATGTCTTTGCACTCAGCTCTGTTCTGCACCTAGAAGACACTAAGAAATCCTGATTCTGGAGAAAAGAAAGAAAGTTTTGCTAGACCAAGACCACCTCTTATTGACACTAGCATAAAGTAGCAAAAGAGACTTAAAAGATCTTCACGCCTTTCTTTTTATCACTTTTCTAAATAAATTTATTAGAAATTGTCATCGCTAAAGCAGTGCCAGACTTTGCATTTTTTTTGTTATCCTTAATAAGAGTAGTCTTGTTCAGAAGCTATACATAATTTAATTTCAAAAGTTTTCCTTTTTCTTATTTATATTTCTGGCAGATTTTTCATTTTCAGATTCATGTATTAGTGTAATAAGCTACTGGATTTACAACATGAAAGACACAAATGTACAAGTTTAGCCCACGTTCTCCTAGTTTCCTATGACACCATGAATAAAGGACAATTGCTTTTGGCCTCCACATTGGTTCATTACCATGTTTCTCAGAGCAATTTTTTAGATCTGCCTATTTCTTGAAGTACATAATTATTTTACATATTTTTCACATTTTTTTTGATGAGAGAGTGATGCAGTTTTCTACATTGAAGCATTTATAAAGTAAATGTCTAGGTTTTTTTTTTGGGGTTTTTTTTTTATTATTCAGGAATATGAATTCCTTTTAATTTCTGCAAATCACTGACTTGTCTTCCCATGAAAAGACTGCATGAATATTTTATAAAGCAATCTATTTTTCTTAATTTATTATTTCAAGATGTTTATAGGTGTTCTTATTTCTTCATACAAAAAAAAGAACACAAGGCAATTTTCCCCTGTATTTTATAGTGGTAGTCTCATTGCAATATATCTGGTGCCTTCAGTCGTATAAAGTTGTGAAAATGTGATTGTGCTTGTCTGCCTCAGTAGAGCGTGCTGGGACTACCAAGGAAAACAACTTTCCAAAAACTATTCAACAGCCATATCTGGGAAAATGCAGACTAAATAACCCCTCACTTCAGCAGTTTGCCAAACTGAAATAAAATAATATATTCTTTTAGATATCTGTTCTTGAAGAAGACTGACTTTTCAATGACAAATCTGGTGTTGAGTCAGCACCTGAAAAATGTTTGCACTACAGTTATTTGACAATATTCACAGGTTTTATATGGGTAATTTATTTTGTGTCTGGTACATGCAAGTCAGAACTACCAACATACTGATTGCTTCAACCTCTTCAACTTTCAGTGCATTTACAGGTCCTTCATGGGAGGATGAATAATCAGTTCTTCATTATTCTGCATTATCAGAGCAGTCCACAAGTGTTGGTGAATTAGGCTCAACTTTCAGTCTCTGCTCAACGGGTTAGAAACAGACAGGTCATGAGTAAAATCCTGACCTATAATTCTGTAGCCATGTAATATCATATTTCCAGTTTGACAGGTCCATAAGCTCTTTACTGAGCTGTAAGGGCTCAGGACTACAGCTTGTCGGGCCCACGCTATCTGAACTTGTCTTGATCAAGATTTATTTTTAATCAAAAATCATTATTACAGAAAGAAGACATACATGAAGAAAAAGTTTAATATTAATAATGATGCAGTTGAAGTTGTCATACCGCACTCCTTAGTTTCTATCCCTTTTCTTGGATCTCTTTTCCCACTCTTCAGGTGGGGAAATCCAGGAATCATAGATCCCAGAATAGAATCACATAGAATCACAGAATCATAGAATCATCAAGGCTGGAAGAGACTTTCAAGATTATCAGTCTAACCATCCTTTGTAACATCTAAACCACCATTCCATATCACCCAGCACCAGATCCAGGCACCTCTTGAACACCTCCAGAAGGGCACATTTTCTAAAAGTCCTGATATCACATTCTAGGTATGCCATGTCTTGGTTAGCATTTCAAGTGATAGAATGCTGTCAGCGATTGAAACACAGAACCAGCCCCGCAGGGAAAACTGAATCCTCTTTATTCACAGAAACAAGCTGATCTTATACACTTACACGACCTATTACATGCTGCCATGTCAGCAGCACACCCTTTGAATGTCTCTGCATTGGGTGACCCGCCTGTCAGCTCCCAGCAGGCTCCTCCCCTCAGGGTCTGTGGAGACAAGCTTCTCTGAGCTACTATGTGCTCCTTTGGGCTGCCATGTGCCTCTGCAGGCACATCCCACAGCCTGCAGCACAACTCCATATCATCTCCCCCATAGAACGCTATCTTCAGGCAACCACATATTGCCCACAAAATAATTTTTAGGCATTGTAGTCACTGAAATGGAGTATGCTCCTCAACTTCATCATCCAATGGAATGGGTTGCCCACAGAAGCTGTGGATGCCCTGTCCCTGGAAATGTTCAAGGACTGGTTGGATGGTGCCCTGAGTAACCTGGTCTAGTTGAAGGTGTCCCTGCCCATGGCAGGAGGTTTGGAACTAGATGATTTTTAAGGTCCCTTCCAAGCCAAACCATTCTATGATTCTATGATTCACAGCAAAGTGTCAAGTTCATCATAAACCCTGAGCTGTTCCCTACTCACCTCGTAGAGATGTCTTAGATATCTTGTAGTGTCTCAGAGGGCACTTTGATTGAGAGTTATCTCTGTGGACTATAATAGGTGCTCAAACACATCTGTAGACACCTAGAGGAAGGTTTCAACACTTTACTGTAAGTTAATTATAATTAATCTAACATGGAATCCCATAATTATAGAAGAATGGATAAAAACAGAAAATCTACTTTAGACTAAGGTTTTGCTTGGAAAAAAAATATTAAATATCTTCAATTAAGATATGGACAGCCTCAAATAAAATCCATTTTCTGAACCAGACTGGATAACACACCTGAGTCTGTGTTTCTCATTTCCTAGAAACCAAATATTTTAAGCACTTGCCTAACTAGTAAAAGTGTGAATTTTCCCCCTTTTTTAAGCTGAAGTAATTAGTCAAATCCAGCATAGATTTTTCAGTGAACCTAGCTTTACCCACTGGTTTATAATTTTGGAATTATATATTTAATGGAATTACGTGTTAAAATAGAAGAAGAGATGGCTACCTTTCCCTATCTTAATTAACTTTACCAGAGTTCTTTTAGTATTAGTTTTCTAGGTGCTATTTTGTGAAATACTAAGATACTTTAACACTCTCAGTGATATTTACACTGCATTAGCTGTCATCTTCTATTTTAAATCAGATTCCACTTGCCACATCTTTAACCCTTAGCTTTGTTACCAGGTGTGCTTCATCAGATTTGGAGGGAGAAAAAAATAATTTTCTTTTTGATTTCTTCTTTCTCCACAACTCTCTCATTTTTTTCCTCTTTATTTATTTGAAAAGGAAAGGATTACTAATGCTTGGGAAACAATACCTTTTATTTCTGTCGTGGTTTGACACTGGCCCAACGCCAGGCACCCACGAGAGTCGCTGGCTCACCCTCTCTTACCCCAGCTGGGCAAATGGAGGGAACAGAGGAGAAAGGGTTAACGGAGACTTCATGAGTGAGATAAGGAGAGCAGGAGAAAATATTTCAAGGGCAAAACAGGCTCAATCTTAATTACTGAGTGAAATTTATTACTAACAGAATCAGAGTAAGATAATGAGAAGTAAAACAAGCCCTTAAAACACCTTCTTCCCCCCCAGGCCCTCCCTCCTTCCCACCGACAATGCAGGGAGGCAGGGCAGGGGGGTTTTGGTCAGTCCATCACCAAGATTTTCTTCCGCCGCTCTGGGAGAAGAGTCCTTCACTCTGAGGCCGTGGGGTCCCTCCCACAGGAGACAGTTCTCCGTGAACGTCCCGCCGTGGGTCCACTCTCACGAGCAGCAGCCGAACCGCACCTGCTGCAACGTGAGTCTCTTTCCACGGGGTGCAGTCCTCCAAGGACAGGCTGCTCCAGACTGGAAGCAAGGGCCCTCTCTCTCCACCGGGTCTCCCACTGGATCACAGCCTCCTCCAGGCATCCACCCGCTCCGGCGCGGGCACCTCCCCCACGGGCTGCGGGTGGATCTCTGCATTCCCTGTGGACCCATGGGCTGCAGGGGGACAGCTGCTTCACCATGGTCTTCACCATGGCCCACAGAGGAATCTCGGCTCCGGCGCCTGGAGCACCTCCTCCCCCTCCTTCTCCACTGACCTTGGTGCTGCCATGTTGTTCCCTCACATATTCTCACCTCCTCCTCTTCTCTGACTAAGAACAAAATCTTGTGATTTTTGTTTTGATGACAATTCTCAATATGTCACCACAGAGGCGTTACCAGCCTCTCTCATTGGCCTGGCTCTGGCCAGCAGCATGTCCATCTTCAGAGCCATCAGCCATTGGCTCTGCCAGACATGGTGGGAAGCTTCCAGCAGCTTCTCACAGGAGCCATCTCTGCAGCCCCCCTGCTACCCAAAACCTGGCCGTGCCAAACCACAACAATTTCATTATAGCAGAGGGCTTGTGTAGAGAGGAAAGTGAGTGCTGTACGTCCTATCTGTAACATATGATATATTGGACCAAACTCATTCACATTATGTAACATATCATATGCCAAATAGGGCCAGGATATTTATTGATAATCAGCTTGATTGCTTATTACTCAGAAAATTCAATTGAGCCGCAGTTTAATTTTTAAATTTTCGCTTTCACAAAATATTCACAATGCATACCTAACTAATCACATTGCCTACAAAGGTAGCAATTTAGAATTTTGCCACGTATTTCATTACTGTGTATTTGCCAAGTTATTTTTTGTTATTCTGCTGTTGTCACCTGTCATTCACTGAAAACACTTGGCTGGCATTATACAGCATCATTGATCTTTACCTAATGTGAATTAGGTGACATAGCTTATGGCTTCTTCAATCATTTCTTGAATGTGAAAACTTTGCCAAGTTCCTTTAGATGTGTAGGATATCAGACTGTAGATCATGACTCTCATTTGGAAAGTAAGGATATTAATTCCTACCAAGAAATTAACAGCAAAAGAATGAAGGATTTTCTTATTACAATAAACCTGTCATTTTCCCAAGACAAACAATTAACAATACTTTAAAAGAAGAAATATTCTAAACCAAGAAATCTTCTTGAAGGGTATATTGTGCAAACCCATTGCTCTTATTAAAGGTTGTAGAACTGAACATAATCTTAAAGAAGAGCATGAAATATTTTTATTTAAATAAGAATTATCTCAAATTCTGCTTTAAGCACAAAAGGAACCTTTATATGTTTTGCATCTACCAAGAATATACTCAAAACAGTACTAAAATTTGCATAACTTCACCAAGTTCTTGCAGTTTGCTTTAGGAAATTGAGCGTTTCGGAGATACAAATTTTTTTCTGTGTCTGAATATGTCAAGATGGGTTTTAAAACCTTGCACCACATATTTATTTTAATTAAATTGCTTCATATTAGCATAAAACTCTCACACTTGATATTAAGTGGTTTTATAGCAATATGAAGTCAAGAGCTAAGTTAAAATAAGAGCAGGAGTATAAAAGTTCAGTTTTCAAATATTATCTAGGAAGTGTTGAAGACAATGCATTTGATGGACTTCACCACTGTTGCTATGACTTCTAATGCCCATTTGATATCTAAAAATGCAAACTGTTTTGTAAATTTTGTTTTATATGTCATTGATAAAGAAGCTTTTGATATCAACTTATTCAATAAGTCAAGAAAAACTCTAACAGTACCTCCAAAACCAGCAGTTTTAGCAACCTACCTGAAAGAATTCTGAAAATGTCGTCTGAGGAGCACACTGACTCACTACACTGGTTTTTAGTTAGTGTTACAGCACTGGGGAAATCACAGAAGAGAAGAAAGCTAATGCTGGAATAATGGTTTAAAAAAGAAACAGGATAACCTGTGTCAGCTAATAAGACGTCAGCAGTGGCTAATATTTAGCTAAAAAAGAATTAAAGCCATATAATTTATTCTACTGAATATTGGTAACTGATTTTTTCTCTTTCTTAATAAGATTTCAGATGTAGTGTATAAAATGTCATTCATTTTGGATTCTGCAGGGAATCTTACTCACTGACAAGGAAATATGATCACTATGATCTTATCACCATGTGGCATGTTAAATGGATTAAGAACTAGCCAACTTGTAGATCTTACCTTGATGATATTTGACATTGACAAGAAGAGGGAAACGGGGGAGGACTGGGATTTCACATGGGCTGGTGCTGGTGTGACTGTCTCAGAAGTTTCTGTTCATTCCCTAATCAAAGAAAAGGGATATAGTGTTGAGTTGGTCTACAGATGTGAAGAATCAAAGTGGTACCACACATTAAGAGATCCTTAGCACTCTGATTTAATCAAAGATGAAAAACTACAGAGAAAACTGACCAAAACATTTTAAATTTTTTTTCTAGAAGGATACTCTAATTCAGACAGTAAATGGTTCTCCAAAGTCCTGTTCTGAAGGTTGTAATATCATATTGACAAATCATTAGAGATATTATGGATATTGGATATAAAACACTAATTTCAAAAAGACAAAGGGTTTAAAGTCTATAGTGATAGCTACAGGAGATAGTTTTCACACAGCACAATTTCACATTAGCCGCACATCCACATACAAAAGACAAAATGTAGAGAAGACAAAGGCGAATAAATTTCTAACATGACCATGAAAAAAAACAGGAAAGGAAGAGGGACTGTGTACGAGATGTCACAAAAGTTGGTGTGAGAGATGGAAAAGATTATTACTGGCTCAATACAACTGAAGTGGGCGTGTGTAGGGGTGGACCAGGACAAGTTCTGCAAAGAGTGGGATGGTGCACTGCTCCACACCCTGCTCCTGGATACTCTAGCCCAGCCCAGAACGGCTAGCAGCCACTGGCACACCAGAAGCTCCACCTGAAGGGCCCCAGGAGACCAAAGCAGATAAAAGCAGTTGCACAACACACACACAGGCACAATAAATTGTTTTTATTTTATAGTAGCTAAGATTGTGCCGGACTTCAAGCAGTGATTATTAATCTTCCTCTGCCCCCTTTCTCTTTTTCTCCCTCTCTCTCTCTCATTCTTTCTTCTCCTAACTTCCTCTACTCAAAATTTGGGTAACTTAAAGTTGGCTGGGTTAGAGTTTGCTAATTCAGTCCCTTGTGAAATGCTTTATTTCGATTGAATGTTGCTTTAAAATTTGCCAAGTACAATTATTTTCTTAAGTTTGTTGTTTAAACTTCTGAGAATGCTGTCACATTTCTCCTGTGCACCTGCCTCAGGGTATTAAAAAACTTAAGCCTCAGTAAGAAACTTGTTGAGTCCGTGGCTTTACAGATGACAGACAGAATTTGTGGACCAGGGTATCAAAGAATATTCCATCTTCTCTATTGAAGAAGAGTGGCCATGAGCCTAAGTGGCCACTGAAACCAGTTTTATGTGTTTTTTGAGGTGTGCATGAGGTGTAGCACACTCATGAGAGATGTAGCAGCTGCATGTCTGAATGTAGCCCTGTGTAATTGTGAGGTCTTTATTTTTATTATAGTATTTATCAGAGACATAAGTAGTGACAAATCTACCTCAGTTTATGCCTACATTTTACTAATATTTCCCTTCCAAATGACCTTATGTAACTGCCTTCTGCCCACATATATCCTACAGATATCACACAAACTTTAC
The DNA here is from genome assembly GCA_013400235.1 of Oriolus oriolus. Classification (NCBI taxonomy): domain Eukaryota; kingdom Metazoa; phylum Chordata; class Aves; order Passeriformes; family Corvidae; genus Oriolus; species Oriolus oriolus. The sequence continues at coordinate 2,986,234 of VXBT01022073.1, read as the reverse complement.
TGTCATTCACTGAGTCTCATTTACTCATCAGAGTGCCAGGTTAGTTGCACATCTCTTACAGTAGTGCACAGAAGGATGTTGCCATTACGAACTAAAGACTGCATTTATGAAAATGTAAAAAACTCTGTGACAAGTCTAACCAAGTAAAACTGCTTAAAATGCATCTGCTTGAAGGAAATGGTCAATGATGAAGACCTAGATAATTTTAGAAGCCATTTTTCAAGATGTGCTATTATTACAGAGAGAACTGTATTCTCTCCCAAAATATGTATTCAAGGCAAGCTATGTGCTTTACATTCACTCTTAAACTATATTTAAATTCCTTCCTTTTCATCTTCACTATAACCTCCAGAATGATTGATTGCTAAAGTGCAAAGAGCATATGTTCAGTATATAATTGCTAAAATATCCAAAGAAATATCTGGTTTTCCTTCAATGAAGCAACTGTGTGCTGGGATTTGTTCTCCAAATCATGAGATAGTTTGAAGTCTAATATCATTGAGGAGTGTATTTCATATGCTACATGTATTTTGTACATCTAAACCATTTGGCAAAGAAAAAAGCAATAAAAACTCTTTATTGAAATTTTATTTCCTATTTGTCTGTAAATTCTAGCTACTCAGATAGTGAACATAGCTTCATGTAAAGGAATAATCAAATGTCTTCTCTCATGTTTTTATACTAACAAGAAAATAAAGTTAAAATTATAAAATGAAGCCAGTAACTCCAGAGACAATATGCAATAAAACCAGACATAGACATTCACCATATTCCAAGTACATATAAAACCAAAGGGAACATGATAAATTCCTGAGAAGCTGAAACCATATACCCTTAGCCACATTATGTAAAGTTAAAGGGGTTTCCAAAAGAGCTCAGGCCCTCTCCTTATGCAAGCAGACATCTGAAACTGAAACCTCTTTTTGTAGAGCAGCCTTTACTCAACCACAGTGCTAGTTTCTTCCTTGTATTACAGTTCCAGAAAGTGCATGTAAATTATTTCTTTCCTCTGAGGTTTGGGAAAAAGTTGAGAGATATACCTATCATTGAGATAAAAGTTTCCTTAAATGTAGTAATTTTCTCTCTGAAATAATGATGCTTCAATGAAGTAATATTCATCTAAAACACGTGAAGACCCAACTCAGAACACTGGAGGAGGCACAAGGGGGGACACTGGGATGTAAAAATAGATTTCCAGTGCTGCAGGTTCTCTTGAGTAGCCTTCATCTATGGCTCCAGAGGCTGTAACTGATTTACACCATGTTAAATCAGCCATCACCATGCAAAATTTTTTAATGTCTCCAGGCATATGAAAATCATACCGTATGTCAGATAACAGGTGGATATATTTACATATACATATATATATATATTTATATATAAAACCTTGGAACTGTGATGGGCTTTGTATTCCAGGACATCTTGACCTGGTTCTGAATATAATTTGATAAAATGTCTGGGGCTGTGTCATCTGTAAGCTTTTCATTAAGTTATTCTAAGACAGATGCTGGGGAAGAAAGAGATGTCATACAAGGTTATAGCGTGTCACAAACATTGCAGAACTACTGTCTGTACATATACATACTGTTAAGATCTAAAATGTGAAGCCGGAAGAATGTAATTAGTACTAAAATGCTGGATATACTATTCTCTGGAATTTTAAAAAGCTCTTCTAGTTTTCATTGCCTTTTATAATTGCATAGTACTTTCTTATTTTATCGTGCTTTTCACAACTAACTATTGATGGCTATATATATCTATTAAATATGTTGAATATGACCAAACTATGAAAATTGGGGGTTATATTTTTAATGATGTTTGAAATTATAATCCAAACAGCAAAAGTCTAGAAAATAGACATTGCTATATCACAAACAAAAAACCCCAAACCAAAACAAGAAAAAAAAAAAAAAAAAGAGAAAAGAAAAGAAAAAAAATTACCCCTAATTAAGACTCTTAACTCTTTCATTACTTTATTTATCAAACTAAAGAGAAGTAATCCATATACACCAAGATGGTCTGGAGAAAATACTATATTTTCACCAGCTATAATCTCTGTAATTTAACAGGTCTGGTCTGTAACACAAAAACAGCATTCTCCTGCATGCTGTCTTTTTAATGGACTGATGTGTCAGGAATGCGAAGTAATAGAAGAGATGTTTTGCTCCATTCTGACCTTTTGTAGTAGCAGTGATGCGATTAAACCAAATGAAAGCATGCTGTCCTAATAGTGCAGCTTCAGAGTGGAAATTCTTGCCAAATAGTATATAATTATCTGCTAAATGTATTTCTGTACTAAAATGTGCTAAAACCTTACAATTTATGGGTTTCTCAGAACAGGAAAGCTTAAGCTGCTAGGGAGAACAATGATTCTTCAAATAATATCCATGGAAGTGTGGTACAGGGCACATAACTAGAATTATTCATTTGCTCTCTGGCAGTACCTAAATCCCTCATATGTAACTCAACCATACTAAGTTCCCACAGCGCCTGTCCATAATAGCTTACAATCTATTCACCTAGAACCTGCAGTCACACAAAAAAAGTCACTAAGAAGCTAAAAAAGTCAGGTTTGTATGTTATATAAATGTCCAAGTTCATGTTTTTTCTTCAAGATGTGTCAAAATGACAGATAAATACCACCTGCAGAAGATCTTAAATCACTTTTTTTTCTATCAAGAGTTCTAACCCATATGCAAGAGGGCAGTGCAAGGGGCTTTGTTCTGAACTGCTCTTTTCTTCTGAACAGGTTTCTCTGAATCTGTTACACATCAACAAAAGTAATTAACTACTTATTGATACCAAGATAAACAGTAAGACAAGAAAGGACACTAGTTTAGATGGCTAAACATCTAATATAGGTTTTTACCTCAATACCTGTAGAGAACCAAAGGATAATTATCTGTTTTACACTCACTTTTGGTTAAACTATCGATACAGGCACTAGCTGAAGATCGCTCACTTTGCCTTAAATGTCTCTCTAAAAATGGATTATCACAACATCCTAAAGGTCTGTTTCTTTCCATTAATATGAAGGGAGTTTTTTTAACTACAATACAGACATTAGTTTCAGATATCTAAGTTAATTGGAATGAAATCTACCTAAAGACATGTATCTCTGGTGTAAGCTGTCTTTATTAACAACCAATCAAAAAATGTCATTCTGAGGATTCCTTATTCATGGATATGTCTTCCAGGGAGGGATACTCCACCTCATAGCAGGAAAAGAGGTTTGAGACAGTCCTCACTTTGTGAGCCAGCACAGGCAGGACGCAGGAACAATCACAAAACCACAAATGAAATGCAAGGAGTAAATTTATTTGTGTTACCTTGACAACCACTGGATGCTAAGCACCTGTGCAGAAGCACACAAATACAATGCAGGCACTGCAGAACTCAGTCCGTGCTAGAGGATCACCAGACCTGCTGTGTTCATCTGTACTTCAGGAATTCACCCAGGAGTGGTTTACCACTGTACTTAAATCTTTCACACAGAAGGGCAGGAATCTTCAGCATGTTCAGTGGAGTCCAGTATGTCTCTCAGGACCTACAATTTGCAGCCAGGACTCCCACTGGGTCCCTCTAAGTTTGTCACAGACCAATGTTACCTAAACACATATGTTCCTGTCAAACACATGAAACTAAACAATGAATAATATGATACTTGTGCAAGATTTGAATGCCTTGATTTACCTTTTTCCCCCTCATTTTCATAAAGAAAATAATAAATCCACATTTAAATCAAACTCTGATGGGGAGTAAGGTCTTCCACCAACTTTCTGTTCATTGTACTGAATGGTTGCTTGCATATGGCATGATGAAAGACTGCTGCTCTAAGTCCAGAGATGTGGGCTTCCTTTCCTTCTTTGCATTCTGATTCTCCTTTGTAGATACAATGCAAAAGGGCAGTATCCCATGCAATACAGATAATATCTCAATGTTAGGCATTGTGATATGAGCGCATGATCTGCAACTCATGATTATGTTGCTCTTAATATATAATAGGCCAATTATTGGGTTTGAAGACAAAACCGTGTCAGCCCTGTCGGAATTTTCTTTTCTTAAGCCATTTACCTGAAGTTCAGTAAGTTAAGTGATAGTTTCCACACCACAGGAAATTATTTCGTGCCTTCATGTGCATGAGATTTTTCATACCTATGCTAAATGAAAATATCACAATGAAAATTCAGGCTCAGCACTGAAGAAATTTTACAAACAAATGGTCCAGCAATCTAAAAAATAAAGAAATAACCTTCCATGGTCCAATATCTACCAAGATTTTTTGCTGTCTTTAACACCTGGGGATACCATTCAGATACTTAATTTTGAACACACATTTGATAAAGCCTATGTTATAGCAACATTTAATAATTGTTCTTTCCCATTAAGAAAAGAAAAAAACGTTTATAGCCTTAGGTTGTTTGAATATTTTAGAGGCAGGAGAGTGACTTTAACTTTTCCTTGTGATATTCCCTTTTGCTTCTTCCACAGTGACTTCTATAACAAAATTCAAAGTCAAGCACAAACATAAATATGAAAATCACATTCAAGTCTCCCTTTGATTTTAAGCCTATAATCAAGCTGTTGAACATAAATAAGGTAAAACGGAATTCAGCTCTTTTGCTTCTTTCTGTCAGTTAAGGAATATCTTTTTAAAGATATCCAAGGCAAAAAGATGACTTAGATCATTCCTTTTTTAGGATCAATTTATCTATTAAAGGTTCTAAAACATAGCCTGATCCTTTACAGTACAAAGTTGCAATCAATGCCATGACATTTAATAAATGTTATAATAAATAACATTAATATATTCAAATCAATAAATATATTCATGGACAATATCTTATGGATTCTCAGATAGATGCACCATAGTGGAAAGATCAATAACATGATTGAAATCTTCCTAATTTCAAAAATAGTGTTGGTAAATCATGTACATCCCCTAGAGTCAGTGAAGATAAAGGATATGCACTTGGGAGAAAAATTAATATAATGTTATAGACATCTTTACAGGGTGAGGGACACTTTCTAGGGAAACAAGACAAAATAAACCTAGCTTTTCTTACTTCCCTAAAAAGAAGGCCAAGATGAGATATAATGCAGAGGGGCAGAGGAAGTAGTATTTTATAATGGAGAGAGAAATCCAGTCCTGTTTTTAGAGCCTTAGTATAGCACTTTACAAATCTTGTTAGTCTCAGTTCAAATATACTAAAAGGTTTTGTTGGGGTGATGTAGAAAGGATTTGGAAGATTGGCAGAAATGAAGTGTCACAGCAGGTTTTGGACAAAGTATATTCACAAAGATAGGTGAGTAACTTGATGACTGCTGAACAAAAACAAAGTTTATACAATGAATGGGAGACAGACTCTTAATCCACCTTGAGTGTATAAAGTTTTTTATCTATCTTAATCAATATCTAATCTAAACTATCTAATGTTTGTATGGGGGTAGTGGATAGATAAGATGGAGTGTAGAAAGTGTGATTTGCCAAGTCAGGTGGAAAAGGAATCCCATCTCTGAAGATAATATTGTTCCTTGTTAATTCCTGTGCAGCAGTATTACCCTAAAAGACTATGAGTATGTACAGGTGGGGCATATCTTCCTTCCATTATGGAGTGTAGCAATAGGCACACTTTATTCGACTGAACACAACACACTTAGTAACTGCTGTGAACACATGACAGGAAATGCATAGAGAGCTATGTCTATCCTTTAGAATAAAACAGTGGAAGATGCTATCAGACTAGTTTAGACAAAAAATACTTTTTCTAAGTTCAACTAAAATTGGAGTTGTATACTTCTTGTTCTTTAGGTGGCCTAAATGCTACTATTGTAAACACCTGCTATAAATCTCAGCTACAGACAATAGCCTACCTGACCTTGCTTTGAACAAGAGCATAATACTGTCCATGAAATTGCAACATGAGATAAATTCCCATATAAAGCAGTTCATCTATCAGTACCCATTCAATTTGAAAATGACACTGATGATGGGTCCTCAAGATGTTTGCCAAGTCCTCAAAGTCAATATTCTCACAAACATAGCAAATCATGACACATAATTTGTGTAGGAAATGAGCCGAGTTATGATTTTGTTAATTTAAGACCATCAGTGGAGTAAGTTTACCCACAGAAATCATCCTAAATATAATTAATGCATATGGCCATAAATAGTATTAATGTGAAGCTGTTCTCCAACTGTTAAGTGGTTGTTATGGTGATCATATATTTTACTAAAAATTACTATGAAAGTTACTCAATATTAATTCTAAATTTGCAAAACTATCAAGAGAGTTAGGAAATTAAGATTTTAAAAAAATTATTCAAATCACCTGCATGTGTTTCATGTGCAAAATTAATTGCCATATTAAATTAGCAGAATGACATTAACATTAAGGGATCATTAATATCATTCATAATTATTCATTATCTTTAAGCTGAATCATGTCATTTCCTTGACACACTGTATTTATTATTAAAAAGGTTAGCTTTTCAAAACCCTAATTATGGATACAGAACATATGGAAGATATATACAAAGATATAATATAAACAAAATATTCTCAAGTATTTTTGTTTTTCTGTAAAGAATGGAATATTTTATCTAAAGACTTAATCCAATTGCTTTCAAAATTGGGAGAAAGAAAGTTATAGTGATGGAAAATGAAGAAAAAGGGAAAGTAATGGCATGAAGGTAATCAGTCATTGTTTTCATTAACAGTCTAGATGTTACAACATGCATCTTTCTTTATATTCTTTGAACTATGGGGTGGAAAATGACCCCCAAAATGCTATTAGGTGTATAGCTTAGTTTCAAGAGCTAAATCTTTGAATTTGTTCACTGATTTAAATAATTTCACTGTTCATATGAAGATGTGTGCTTCTTTTTGAGGCCCTATATAAACTGTGCAACCAATATGAGGTGTACCTTGATTCTGTATTATTAGCTTACACACGCATGAAAATATAGTTCAACAATTATGCCAGTACAGATTTCTGCTAGTATAATCTAGAGGTTGTAGAACCATGAGTTTAACCTTTACTCAAGTGCTCTGTGGCAGATGGATTGGCTGCATGGTCCCAGTTCTCTCCTGACATACCCCTAAGTGGCAATTAGTCCACCTCTTACATAGCCTCAGCTGTTCTGCACTGACAATGATGAAAAATAATAAAAGCTCTACTGGCTTCAGCAGATCTACACCAGCTGAAACTATGATGCTGTGTTCCCAAAGACTTAATATAATAATAGCTACTGACATTTCAATGTTATCCTAAGTTTTTTATTGAAAAAATGCTGTGAAATAAGAAAAAAGTAGACACTCAAATGACATAACCAGTTTCCTCAGTTTATACATGTGCAAATAGGTTCATTGTGTTTAGGAGACTGAGGAGAAGTATTTTGCCCTCCTTTCAGCTGACTCTCATTTACACAAGCATCTTTAGACATTTAATGTCTAAGTCCTGTCACACTCCTGGAGACATCTCTGAGTGTGTCAGAAGAGGAATTCCATAAAGCAGTATCAAAGCCTAGCCTAGGAGTCACATGTTTTTGAAAGAACAGCAAAATCTTAACAAGAATCTTTCCCAATCTTCTGTCTTGAGCCATTTACCTTAAATCTACTCTTTCCACAGGTTTCTCTGACAGAGTTAAACACTATTCTTGGTTATTAGACATTAATGCTATTTAGTGGTTACAGGAGCTCACAAAGATTAAGGAAATTTCTAAAACCAATGGATGGACTGCATCTTTCACAAAATATGCAAGTTTGTCCACAGAATTCAGTTTTCCACTGAGGACTGCTTGAAAAACCTCTTTTTTCTTGTAAGCAGCTAGTTATGAAAAATGGACCCCAGAACAGTATCTATTATTCAGTTTTTCAAGTAAAATAAAAAGAAAAAAAAAAAATGGACATCAGTTATTTGGCATAGCTCTTCGACCCTTTCTTGGTAAAGTCAAAAATACTGCAAATTTAAGGGCAGTAGTTCCTACAATTAATTGATTTTGATGTGAAAGCATTCAACAAATAGGTTACTCTATGCCTGGATCACTTTTGATGATCTTGTTAAATCTGAGAAACAATAATTCAGTATTTGAAGACAAGAAAATATTTGGTATTGCATCACCTAAAATAAACCAACACTTAAAAAAGAATGATAACCTAATGACCTGAACTTAGCTCTTGATAGTAGTGGAAAAATAGTAGTAGTTCATTATGCTGATGTTTAGCTCCTCAACCCCCTCTTGCTCCATGTCCCGACTCTCTCTTCCCTCAGCAAACGCTGGAAAATAAGATATTTATCTACCTACCTTTTCTTTTACAGGTATTCTTCAGCATGCCCACTGTCTGTCATCTCCCCACTTTAAAAGTGGACACTCTTTTTGCTGCCCATGTAGTCTCACATACTGTATGCATCTGGGTAAGTAAAGGTAGCTATTGTTCAATTATCTTTGTCCTGAAATGGCTAATGTGTCCCAGGAACCCAGAGCTGTGGCTCTGAGACAACTGACAAACTTCCTGTTAGAAATCTGCCCCCTCCTTACTTGTAGTTTCCTCTTTTGGCAGTACAAAGGCACCACCATTATTTTGGAACAGCAAGAAACACCCATTCAAAAAATCAATATATGGCTCACCACACACAAAGTCCTTTTCCAGCTAATCTCAAGGACAATGTCGTTTGGTTTTTTCTTTGCCTTTTTATCTTTAACTAAAGTATGTGTCCTTAAATTCATTATTTTTCAAGTTGTGCTGTGCACCACGAGTTTAAAATAGGAAAATTTCAGCTCAAGTAAGAGCTAAAACCCATAAAAATGAATCTTGGATGCTTTTCCTTCGGATGCCTGGAGTTTTTCAGATGAAACTGTATGTTCAACACATAAATTTTAAATAGTCTTGCAATATTTGGATTAATGATTTTAGAAACTTTCCTTTTTTCCCCCTTACTTGTACAATTCCCTTCTTTTATTGTGACTAAGTCTTCTCTGAAGTACCTCTAGGCACTAAAGTAAGCCAAGTCCAGTTGGTGAATTGGAATGGAGTCACTGAATGGAGTCAATTGCCTGCACACAATTATAATATAAATTACTTAGTAAAACAGTTTTACATGTTTCCTGCTTAAAACTACATTCACTTCTTTATTCTTGACCTTTTTTCTATTACTTTGAATATAATTTCTGATGATGGACAGCAGGTTTTTAAGCTACTGATTTTGTTCATAGTCAACTTGGCCATTTTTGTGCTTTTATTTTCTCACCAACTTGGACTCTGAACAAATAATATTTTGTGAGACTCCCACCTCATTAAGCCTCCTCATTTCTCGGGGAGAAATCACCCAACATAATCAAACTCCCAAATATTTAAACCAAATGGAATGGTTTGTTTTGCATGATAATAACAATGGCAATAATTGCTTATTCTAGGATGTCACTGGTGAGATGTCTGTACAACATATTTTTGTGTTAACTATATCAATTGATATTCTACCCCACTTAATTCTTATTCTAGCATTGTCTTGTAGACTGGTATTTCCCTCATTTTATCTCCATATACTTATTGACAACTGCTGTGTTTCCCCATCAAATATTGGTGAACTAAAACTCCAGTTTTCTATCTTTTCAACATATGATATACTATTAATTCCTTTAATACATCAGTACATACAGTTTATAGATAAAGTATATGTAAAGTTTGAATGACATTTTTCTGGAAACTTGCACAGTATTGTGGTCTGGGTCTTATCATTGACTTTTAATGGATTTTCTCTCTCTCTCTTTTTTTTTTTTTTTTTTTTTTTTTTTTTTTTTTTAAATATATTGATTAGGGCATCCTAAGAAGCACTTATAGACAACTAACTTTTCTCCCTCCAGAGGAACAGCTTTCATGGTGTTTCTCCAACACTATCTTTAACTCCTTATGTTTTAGTGATATCTTTGCTTTCTTTGTATGATCATTTGGTGATTTCATTTATAGGGTGATACTTATTATTTTTCTTTTGTTTCTGTCTGTCTGATGAGATAATGGATTTCATACATGCAGTCCTGACTATTGTTCTAGGCTTATGTTTCCATTCCACTATCGCTTTATAGATTATATAGTAGTATTGCAAGTTCGTTCTTTCACTTTTCTTAGCTTCTTATATTAACACAATATGAACATTTCTTGCTGACCACCTTCTCGATCTTATTATAATTCCTGAGGATCTTAGCAATGGTGGTATCGTCTTTGTTCCCAGTGACCATTTCATAAAATCATAGAATGATAGATCATTTGTGTTGAAAAAGGCCTTCAAGGTCACTGAGTCCAAATATTAACTGAACACTGCCAAGTCCACTACCAAACCATGTCCCTAAGTGCCCCATATAGAAACACAGAATCATTTACATTGGGAAAGACCCCTAAGATCATCAACTCCAACTGTTAACCCAAGCACTTCCAAGTCCACCATTAAATGATGTCCCCAGGTGCTACATCTACATGTCATTTAAATACCTCCAGGAATGGTGACTCCAGCGCTTTCCTGGACAGCCCATTCCAGTGCCTGACCATCCTTACAGTGATGACATTTTTTCTTCTATCCAGCCTAAACCTCTCCTGGCACAACTTGAGGCCATTTCTGCTTGTCCTTTTGCTTGTTACTTTGGAAAAGGGACTAACACCCACCGCACCACAACCTCTTTCAGACAGTTGTGGAGAGTGATAAGGTCTCCCCCGAGTCTCCTTTTCTCCAGACTAAACAATCCCAGTTCTCTCAGCTACTTCTCATCAGACTTATGCTCCAGACCCTTCACCAGCTTTGTTGCCCTTCTCTGGACATGCTCCAGCACCTCAATGTCCTTCATGTAGTGAGAGGCCCAGAACAGGATGCAGGACTTGAGGTGTGGCCTCAGTAGTGCCAAGTACACGGAGAAAATCTCTGCCATAATCCTCCTGGCCACACTATTTCTGATGCAAGCTGTGATGCCACTGATCTTCTTGGTCACCTGAACACACACTTGACCAAAACGCTCAGGTACTTTTCCACCTTTTCCATTTCCTGTTACTGACATTCTCAAACTGCTGCTCTTCCCTTATTCCCTTATGCAACAATTTTTCAGTCATCATGGGTATTAATAGCAGCATTAGAAGTTGCTTTCACCACTTTCTCATCTCCTCTTGTAACCCTGTTTGCTGAACTCCATTACCCTAACCTTCAAAGACTGAAGACAGTGCAGTGGTCCTTTCCAATCTCTATTTTTCTATGGCCCTATCATTCAAACCTCTGTTTTCTCCAGCATCTTTCAGACTCCTCATTAATTCTTAAAGGAGTTTCTCAGTGTAATATTTTCCAACTAAAAGTTTTGTTTATGATTTCTGAGGTCTTTCCAGCATTCCTTAATTATCTAAGCACACTTTTTCTTCACTGCAGATACAGGACTTGTTTTTGTGTTATGTTGTTTGGTTGGGTTTTTTTTCCTTAATAAACACGTAACAATTACACAGTCCTTAGTGGTCCCTATGAATTCTAGCCTTCTATGTTCCATTCACCTCGAGACCACTATGCCTAAGACAGTCTTTTGGGTATTTCTAAGTCACCAGTTTAAACAAACAATTGCCAGTCACACTGATTAAAAATCTATAAATCTTACTATGTTACTAAAATTTTAAAAAACCCAAACAAACCTTAAACTGACACTTCCCTTACACCAATATAAATGAACATTTCAGGTGCTTGTAATGCAGAACAAAAGCACCTCTTCGCTTGGCAAAGTCCTACTCCTTTTACAGGCAGACTTGAAGCATTGCTATATTGGATCTATCTGAGATGGAGTTCATTTTCCCCAGAGCAGCCCTCACAGTGTTGTGCTTTTTACTGGTAGGTAGAAAGGTGTTGGCACCAGTGTTTGGCTCCTGCTGAGCAGGGCTGGCACGGCATCAGCACTGTCTCTCCAACATTCCCCCATGACCAGCAGGCTGCGGGTGGGCAGGATCTTGGGAGGGGACATAGTCAGGACAGTTGACCCAAACTGGCCAAAGGGATATTCCCCACTCTATGATATCTGTTCAGCAAAGAAGCTCAGAGAAAGGGAAAGGAAGTGGGGAAGAGAATTAATTATTACTCTGTCTTCCAGAGCAGCCACTATATGTACTAAAGTCCTGGGAAATAGAGAATAAAACTTCTGTTTTCTTTGTCTTATTTGCACAGCCTTTGGTTTTGCTTTATTAAACTGCCTTTGTCATGAGGCTTTTTTCCATCTTATTTTCTCTCCTCACCATACTACTGAGGAGGGAAGCTATTTAGTGGCTTGGTGGGCACCTGGCATCCAGGTCAACACACCAGTTGTGTAGGAGTCCACTTGCTTCTCAGGACTTGATCCCAAGTAAGACATTTGATTGATTACAGGCTTATATATCTGGTTCTATCTTCCAAGAAACTGGGTCAAGTGCTTTTCCATGGCCCATTAATGGAATGGGCCAGTTAACTGCTTTGTTATCATTCTTCTTGCTTCTCAGACTCCGGTACCTGAAAATCTCGCTTTCATCTTTCTGTTATCTCAAGAGCTGGCTGCTCTATTCTTATGAATAATCTTCCTTCATCTTTTTCTTCTTCCTCGTCTTTTCCTTTGAACTAGGGTGAATGAAAATAACCTTACAAAGTCACAGTGTTAAGAAATTCTTAAATCAATGAGAATTCTGTAGAAATAGAGACTTACTTAATCATTCAAATGTTATTTGGCTGATGTTAAAAAGTCAGCAGGAGGAGCTCATAACGTTAATTTTAATCAGTTGTTTAATAATCCTTCAAAACAGTGTGTCTTATATAAAATCTGTTTACACAAATTCCCTTCGTCTCTGGACACGGCATGTAACTGAACTTGCATTTAAAATTTAACAAATGCCATAGATGTCTCTTGGGGAGGAGCAGCTGGACCTCTGGATGTAAACATTGTTAGAACTTACTGCCTGAACTAAATGACCTAGCTTTCTTACCTCAAAGTCTAGATTAGATTAAAAATTTTTTTTGTAGTCCAGTCACTATGGAGGGAAAGAAAACCACACTAATTTATGGCTTATGTGCATATTCACATGAAGTTTTCCTTCATTATTTGGCCTTGGTGATTGCCTAGTCTGAGTATGGCTTCAAAAATCTGTTTAGTTTTTACTACAGAAAGTTTATTCATTTTGACTTGCTTCTTAAGGTGTTTGGAGGAGCCTGTCTGCTCTTAACGTCCTACTTTAGACACAACTCTAAACCAAATCCACTGACCCAAAAATTAGTTTCATGGAGAAACACACTGATGAGAGGAGTTAGAGATGGGAAGAGTCTATTAAGGCATCCTCCAGGCATTATATTCATGCATACACTCACTTGAGGAAAATGCCTGGAGCAGAAAATTGCACAATATAGATTTATAAAATTCCTGTGTGTAGCAGTAAATAGGCAGGATTTAAATTTAAAACTGATAAAAGGATATACTTTGTTGCACATGCATAATTAACCTAGAGAGCTCATTGCCACAAAAATATCACTGAGGCCTAAAAGATTAGCAGAATTTTAAAAAGGATTAAACATTTATATAGATAATGAGAGCATTTACATTTGCATGGGATTAGAATTATTTCTTTAAAACAAAAAGCTACAGACTATCTTATTTCAGGACATAAAACAAAAGGTAGTCATCAAAAATATGAAGAAATTTCCCCTCTCAGTAAAATTATTTCTTAATTGTTCATTCAGCTTCTTTATGAGCATGTGATTCTAGTATCTGGCAGCAACAAGATACTGGACTACACGCAAACACTGCTTGATCCAAAATAGCAATTACCAGGCTCCTATTGACTTATGTTAACGACCTCATGACCTCACAGGTACTATGGTGGAAAAAGAAATGTTTTATCATTCAAATTTGCTCATGAAGAGATAAAGGTGGCATGCATCCATAGAAATGTTTTATAGCAAACTCCTGTTTCTTCTGCAGGAGGAAATGCTTCTGGATAGATGCAGGGAGTATTTAATGAGTGAGTGGCAGAGAAATAGAATTATTGGCATGAACAAGTTAATGACCAATTAAGTACAAAAACAAAACTAAATTACTTGCATTGGTACCTAATTTAAAACTGTGATTGTAATCCAGGTAATGGAGCTCTGCTGGAAGTGTTCTTAGCACTCCCCTAACAAAAAAGTCATTACTGACTGGCCTGCTGCTTCATATAATTGCTGCGATAAGCCACCACAAATATAATTGGCTTTAGCTAAAAAAAAAAAATACTTCATCATAAAGCAAGAACTATAGTTATGCTTTGACTTATGTATTTAAATCAACTAAAAGAAGATCATCAACACAATTAGTAACCAGGCATTTTTACTAAGCCAGAAAATGTAAAGAAATGATTTGAAACAGTCTTTAAGAAACAATACGATCTTCCTTAAACTATGTTCCTTTTGAACACTGAAATGACTTCAATGAGCACATTTAGTCTGTTGAAACCAAAAGGACTTCCGATCAATTTCTGTACTCTTCTGGCAAGTTTTTCTACTATAATACAGCTGAGAAGCTTTCTAGTCCTAAACAGACTCTGATTAATTGTGTATATTTCCTGTGCTTTCATAGATGTCCAGTATCATGTTCTATTCTCTTGCTTGTCTAGCTCAAACAAAAAAGGAGTTGAGGTAGTGATAGATAAATACCTCAAAAACATGGAGTGTGAATATTCAGGGGAAAACCATAAAACCAGAATTGTATTCTCTTTATTAACCACCCCCCCC
>VXBT01022073.1:2876684-2963121 GCA_013400235.1 Oriolus oriolus | reverse complement strand
AAGAAAAAGAAAAAGAAAAAGAAAAAGAAAAAGAAAAAGAAAAAAGAAAAAAGAAAAAGAAAGAAAGAAAAAGAAGAAAGAAAAAGAAAAAGAAAAGGAAAAATATCGAGATGAAGGTTGAGGAAGAGGATAAGAAAAAGAAGAGGAAGAAAATAAAGAGAAGTGGATTATATAATGCCTTGTAATTTTTTGTTTAGAGGTTGAATTGTTTTCCTTTTGCTGATAATCATGAAAGAATAATTTCAATATTGTACTATTTAATACATTTTTCAGATTTAAACCTTTTTTCTTTTTTCATTTATTTCTCTTAGTGAAGTCCATAGCAAGTGAACTTTGTCAATTAAGTGAACACATATTCTACTCTAAATTTTAAAAGATTTTAATGATTGTGTGATGTGTACTCCATGCAGGACAATGACATTTTAATTATGGGAATTCAAGGATGTTTTGAGGAGTTATTTAT
Organism: Oriolus oriolus; assembly: GCA_013400235.1. Lineage (NCBI taxonomy): Eukaryota > Metazoa > Chordata > Aves > Passeriformes > Corvidae > Oriolus > Oriolus oriolus. The sequence continues at coordinate 2,962,658 of VXBT01022073.1, read as the reverse complement.
TCTGATGTGTTCAGTTTTTTGCTATCTGATAATGGATTTTAGCATAATTCTTATTCAAGAAGAAATCTGTTCCGTTTGTACAGAACAAGGACAGGGAAGTTGGGTTTCTGATTTCATAATGAGGACATAATTCTCAGAAGACCTCCATAGCCATGTATAATGCTGAAACCAAATAGCAGGTAAGGTCCGTTGAGAAGTATAAGATTTTTCTCATTATTGTTTCATTAAAAGTTTTAAATATTTATTCTTATTTCAGATGAGAAAAAGGGAGAAATATCTGTTACAAAAACAGTCTTTAGAAAGATACAACTGCAAATTCCATCTCTAAGACTCTGGCTATGTTAATAAATAAGATAGTCCAGGGACTCTTTGGACCTCAGGCTAACTGGCATAGCAAAGTAGTTTTCTTTACAACTAAACTCTCTTTCCTTCCTAAATAGACCAGCTATGTTCAAACTGCTATTGGGAATGATCCTTGGCTCAGGTTTGACTGAGAGAAAGGTGCTGATCTTAACAATGACATGTTAGGGACTATGCTGGCAATTTTGCAGTATAGGTGACTGCGTGCCAGTGATCAGGCCCTTGACACGTCCTGTTAGATTAAGTGTTGCAGAAGCGTCTCAAAAGCACAGATTGCTTGGCTTACAGTACTTGGAGCACATTATTACCCACAGTGACATCTGTCTACAAGGCTGAATAGGGTAAGTCTGGATCTACATAAGTTTGGATCCTGACAGAGTTGGTAAGTCTACTAGGGCCCTTACACACACAAGTATTTAATCTATATTTAAAGTTATGAGTGTATTTACTATTTCTTTATGCAGACATAAGGAACTTTATTTTCCTCCTGATGGCAGTGTAAACATACTTGGGTTAAACAATGTTTTGACATCTAAGTTTGTTTAAAACTAGGCCAGGTCTTTCACTAATTGTTATGCCTCAGAGTGACTAAAGCAAATGGGACAAATCTGGTCACTGTACCTTACATGAATCTAACTGTTAAATGGTTCATAATCCTACTTCAGATTTTCTATTCAACAAATAGTGTAAAAAAGAAAAAAAAGTTGAAAGATGTATTTGTGTATGTTACCTTGTAACTACCTCTGTGCAGTTTCCACTCCATTAAATCTCTTCATGCACTTCAGAAATTCTTTTCATTTCTTGAAATTAATCAGGGTGAAACTTTGACAATAATGAAGACACCAGTTCTGCTTCAGCCCAGTTTTCCTAGATGGTGTCTAAAAAAGAACAAAAGGGTTTCTAGTCTTCTAAAATATTTGTTATAGTGAGAAATATAAGAAAATATTCAGCTTATTCAGAGACAGGTTTAGAGATTGATGAAGTTACCTTTGTTAATAATGTATGATAAATTCAACAGAAACAAAAGATGGGAAAAATTTGAAAGGCTGAAAACAGAAGTTGAGAAATTCACACAGGAGTTGCAGTGACAATTTGTTAATAGCGAGATAATGTTAAAACATTGCAATAGCTTGCTAAGGAATACAGGAAAACACTTAATGTTTAAAATGCGTTTTCAAAACCTTATGTTGTAATAGTTTCTCTGGATGAGGTTGCAGCAGCCAGCATAGGTTAGGCCTGGTTAACTATATTGTAAGTGAATTAAGATAGGTAAAATTTCAGGAAAAGGAAGTAGTCTAGTTTTAAAAATAGAGGAGCATCTCTGACCTGTACAACCTGTCCCTGAGAAAGCAGCAAACATATGGAGAACCTCCCAGGGGTGCAGAGTCAGTGCACCAGAGATGGCAACAGCCAGGTCTTATGCTCGACTGGAACTTGAACTGGCTGATGAGGAATCTCTTTTTCTCTACTTGATGAGACCAGTGTTGGTATCCAGTAAGAAGATAAAATAAGAGTCCTGGGCACCCCATGCCTGGCTCCAGGATCACACAATGTCTGGCAGGGACCTCAAAGCCAACTTCCCAAAACTTCATGTTGGACTGTGCTCTACTTCCCACACAGTTCCTAAAAATATGCATTTATCTGTGGTTAAAAGGTATTGATATCCAAGTTTCTGCACTGTCCTTTGGTGTCAGAAGTAAGGTAGTGATTACACGCATCACAGATAGTTTTGGGAAAGGGAGCAAGAAAGAGGGATCTGGTCCCTTCACAGGAGGATTAAAAAGACTCTTAACATAGTATTTGACCCAAATACATGCCCCTGTTGGAAGGGGAAGGTAGAATATTCTGGGTTATTGAGAAAACCACGTTCAGGAAAGTTTCAGACTTTATAAAGGAAATAGGTAAAATTGTTAAACATTAGTGTGGATTTGTGGTTTTACATACAAGATTTTAGCGGAAAAAATGCAAAACCTGGAAGAATAGACGAATGGTCCAGAAAAAAAGCAGGTGCATTAAAAATTGGTAATAACCTGTTAAAGAGAAACTGATGTCTGCTCACCAAGCCTGTGATATAGAGCAGAAAAATGCATAGAGAGCAGTGGGGGAGTTGGCTTGTCCCGAAGTGGAAGTGGCTGCCAAGTGAAAAAGGCTGTGTTCTTGTTCTCTGAGGTCACTGCAGCCATTTGCTCCTGACTGGGACCTGGAACATTTGAATGGAGATATCTGGTCTTCCTTTTTCTTCTCCTCCTCCTCCTCCATGGACAAGGGGGTTTGCTGGCTTTACAGAGTGGCAATCCCCATCACTAAATGAAGGTAGGAGTGACCTGGGTGTATTTGCACCATCGGCCGTCTGAGGGACATGATCCGGGGACAGGGCAAGGTGTTCAGGCTGCTACAGTGCAGCCTGGGTGACCACAGTGGCATGTCACCATATGAGCCTGCATCCTAGCAGACTATGAGAGCTGCAGGGGGAATGACCACATGGTTACTGAAGTGCTGGGAAGTAATCTAATTTATAAAACTGCATACATCTGTGATTAAATGCTCTGGTGTTCAGGTCTATTTAGTCTCTATGCTCTCATTTGGTCCTGAACTGTGACAGATGTGGCAGGGGTGTATGTCTACTCTTTTCAGCAGTTCTTTGTGATGCTGCAGCAGAGCATAACTATAAAGCTCTTACCACATTCCACTTTCAACCATTATAAGCATTTTTGGCTTTAGCTACAGATTAAAACCAAATCAATATGTTCATGAGATGCCTGTCCTTTCTGAAGAGTTGGTGAAGCAGAATGGCCATTTTACTCTCTTCTACCCTTTGGTAAAAAATTATTCCAGTGCACTGAACTTTCTCAGATAAGCAGCAGTTTGAATTGGGATCTCTCCAAAGGCAAATGTCAGAAATAAAACTCTCACAGCACTATGCAAACAGATCTAAAGTCACAAACAGACAGATTGAACTAGGCACACAGCTTTTGCCTGAAGTCAGACAAGGTGAATCCATCTCAGTATTCTTTGCTTAGATGCCTCAGTTGCCTAAAAGCAGGTGGATGAAACCTGGAACTCAATATTAATGAACCTCTTTATTTCAAATGATAGTTATTTTCAATAACCTAGTGTTATCACAAGATTATTCACTCATCACAGAGCTTTTGTCTTCCTATGTCTGTATTGTGAATTTAGAACCGACAACCGTACGACTCTGAAAGGAGATCCCAAGCTGCTCTTAGGAATGCAGAATTTAGGTCATATCATGGGCTGGGACCAAATCAGTGGAGCCCACATCTGGGCAGGGCAGGGCTGTGGTGGAGCTGGAGTCTGACCCACCTAACATCACTAAACAATGGACACCTGAACCTGGGCTGAGCTGAAATGGGGCCCCTGGACCAATGGACAGGGATTGAAAAGAGGCCTGCAGGGAGCACAGGACTGGGCAGCACAAAGGAGGCCCATTATAGCATTCAGAGAGGGCCCTAAAATTTTCATTAATGAAAGTTGTACATACAGAACAAATATGAAGTGATAGATATTTAGAGGAACCTTAAACTATTTTGGGGTGTGATCTTAGATTCATAGAATCATTAAAGCTGGAAAAGACCCCTAAGAACGTAAAGTCCAACCATTAGGCTATCTCTGCCACACCCATCACTAAACCATGTCCCTAAGCACCACATATGCAAACTCATCATCATCATTACACTGATTTTGTCTTATGCTTATTTTTCCCAAATGTATTTCATCATCTCATACTGTAATAGTTTGGTAGAAAAACATACATATGTGACATTTTGTCTCTTGATACAGCTGCTTGAAAGTCTTTTTAAACAGCTTCCAACTCAAAGTTTCAGTGTTGGAGCAGATTACTTAGCAGCAGCTTCATCTGTAACAGGCTTCTTTTATTTCTTTTTTTTTTTCAGAGAATGACAGAGAAGCTAGCATTGGAAGAGTTTCAACCTTTTTTTTTGTGTTTTTTTTTTTTTCTAGTTGCTGTTGCTGCTTATGTTATTTTTTATGTTATTTTTCCATAGCACTTCATTCATTGACAGTCATGCTCCTGTCAGCTCTTCAGCAGAACTCAGAAGCATACTTCGTAGTGTCATTGTTGTCAAACAAAGGTTAGTACTTCAATGGAAACACAGCAAAAACTTGGACAACGTGGAGATGAACTTCCCAACACTGAAAGAGTTAAACACTGATTGCAGTGGCATGCCAATATAAAGTATAAATGGCTCACAGATTTCTGCTGAGTGCCTACTTATCAAGGAAGTCTGTCGGTGGAGGTAAGGATATTTGTGCCCACAGAACCTCTACTTTCCAATTTAATTCTATTGATTAATAGGTTTATCTACTTCCTTATTACCTGTAGGCATTAGATAACGTGAATTTAAAAAACAGAGCAGAGTAGAAGTCTGTAGCCGCATTCACGTATTGTGCTCTTTATTGCATCTTCAAGGAAGACCACGTGTTAGAATCAATACAGGAAGAAAAACTCCACTGGGGAAACTCTAGGAGTAATTGTGCTTGAAGAAAGAATAATTCCTTCTGTGGCTTTGAACAATAGAGAGGAAATATGGATATAATTTCCTATAAATTATTATTTTAATCTTTACCCAACAAGCTTTGAAATCTGACAGTGACAAGATGGGTTGATAAGAGATATTACTTTGCAGAAACCAGTGAAAATTCCAGGACACACTTGGAATTTAGAAATCTCTTGCTCAAGAAAAAAACAAATATTCACATTATTCCTGATCTTCATTTGATGAAACAAGATGTTCAGAAAAGCCATTTTCTCTGTCACAGTCAAAGCAAGGGCATTTGTACAAAAACTTTAAGGGATGCACAAAACTACATAATCTCTGTCTGTAAATGACATATCAGGTGTTCCATAATGTCAGCTGCTTTAAAATTAGATATTTTAATTTCTATTTGAAGCTAAATGAACCCCAGAAAATGATTCAATTGAAAACACATCAAAATCAAATACAGAATGGATTTTGCCTGCAAGCAGCATACAGCTCATTCCATATTCTAAATTTTGCCCACAAAAGAAACTAGTAACCATTATATTCTATAGCCATGAAAACAGTCATACTGTTCCTTTTGATTTATTAATTTGCCTGATTAGGTGAAAATGTACTAGAAGTTAATCCACGTTGTAACTGAGCACCAGACCTTCCCCATCCCATCGCTCTGACAGCCAAGGTTTTAACACAATAATACCAGGTGCATAGATTTCTTATCTGTAGGATAAATAGGTAAGAATATGTGAATTCTGAATTCATGTCTTATGGTGTTGAAAAATTGCAGCTTTAGACATTACTGAGATTATTTAATAACAGTTACTATACATTATATCTTCTCAGAAGATTTTTAAGAGTTCCATGAAAGTTTGGTTATGGCAAAAGAAGCCCAAACAAACGGAAAACTCTTCACTCACTAAAATAGCCTGTGGCATTTGACCTTCACTTGAACAGTAAATCTTCAGTCATTTAGGAAATTCAAGTCCCTCTTAAGGTGTAGTTCTCTCTAAAACAGAATCTGAAATACAGCTGATGAATGGCACTCTGGTGGTGCTTATTTCTCCTCTTAGACTATAAAAGGGCAACTGCTGGTGACTTTGACAGTAAACTTTAGAGCTCTGCGGTGAGTTTAATCCCACCCAAGAAAATTCACTCTTTTACTGATGAGACACACAATCATGGCTGTGCCACATTCATCCTTTTTGGTTAAATAACCTAGACTTAAAAAGCTGAGGCATGAAATGAGACTGGCAGTCAGGTAACCCAGCCTCCATTTTACACATTATAGGCAATATAACACTGACAATAGGCAAAGGTAGGGTTAAAGTGGAGCAATAGAGTTGCTCTATATTCCTCTTTAGTATTGTTCTTGAGATTTATGGGACCACACAAAGAACAAAATATATGAAACATCTTATTAACTAGTAATGAAAGCATTCACTTTAAAAGAGAGCTGTTGTCTGTTCCAGGTAGAGCTTAAGCATTTACATTAAATATTCACTGTATAAAATCCTAACAGACATTACAGTAAAATGTCTGCCAGAAGACACTGATTCATTATAGCATTTAATGTTAATTTTTATTTTTTGTGGTAGTTTTTCATGAACATCTGTATTTTTCTAGAGTCCCTTTTAAAAGCTGGACTTCAGCACTATGAAGTATCCTAACATATGTCTCAGAGCATTGGCTTTCAGTGTAAAATATTGTAGTTTGTCATGAGTTACATGGGAAATATGCATCTTCCTAATTAATCCTAATCCAAAGTTTCCACTTTCTCTTACCACCTTCTATCTCCTGCAGCACCATTAAGTGCACCATAGACCACCTGATCTCTCTTGGCCTTCCCGTAAAAAACTGCCCTTTCTCTGATTCATCACTGCCAGAATTTCTTCAGTGTTGCTAATTTACGCACATGCTGTTTGGCACTCACCAAGACCTATCAGAATTTAAATTTCCAATTTATCGGATGCCCTCTATTTTTCACTTCATTCCCTCTCCTCAAATAATAACATGCTCTCTTTTATTATCTTACAGCCACAATGCAGAACATACTGAAAAGAGCTTAGGAAAATATAAAAATAAAGAGAGGCAATAAGATAAAGAACCTTGTTGTGTTGTGAGCTAGTCTGCTACTTTTCATCTCTCCTCCCAGACCTCCTATCCTGTTTAGTCAAGTCTCTGATGCCTGTGTTTTCTATTTTATGGCTCTGGCTTACCGTCTTACTTTCATAATTGTGTGAATTTTCAGTGTATTTTCCTCAAATAAAACACTATTTTCAGTTTTCAGATGGACTTGAATAAAAGGCCAGTTTAAATATATGAAGCTCTTGATGTTCTCTTCCAAGTAGGAACATATGTACTCCAGGTAAGCGTATGCTCTCTAGGCATTCGCACCTGCCAAAGCAGTATACTTTTCATCTTTCTTATACATTAACTTGTGGTCTCAGTTGTGGCAATAGCAGTCGAGGGAATGTCTTTTACTATCCCTGGCAAAGATACAATCAGCAGGGTCAGTGATTTCTTATGTCCTGGTAAAACATACACTCGTGTTCACAAACAGGACTTTATTATTAGAGACAAAGGTTAACCGTCTCATAATCTATTTTTAAGATAAGCTGCCATAAGCAGCCCTTCAAATGGAAGGAAGTCCATGAATAATGGCTTGTCATCTGAGCAGGAGCCAATAGTTATGTACTCAGGAATGACCTTAGTATGTTAATCCATTTTCAAGTAAAGCTGAACAGTCACCTATCTGGGCTGCCTCCAAGGCTGACCCATTTAATTTTCTACCTGGGAGACATTTCCATGTTCCGCCTTCTCTTCCAGACCAAAGTGAATAGTTACTTGCCTGGGAGGCACTGTACCAAGTTTGATGAATTACCTCACAGGCTGACCCAAACCTATTCCTGTCTGGAAGGCACTGTCTTTCTATTGACCTAATTATTAAGCAGACTGTAACAGTTACATATCCTAAGATGTGCAATGTAGATTATATCTAAAACTGACTGTCTGTAGCTTTAGCTTAATAATTCATATTTAAAGTCATCCTGATTTTTAAAAGTAGCAGTGAATTTTCCCTCTGAAAAATATTAGAACTTTCAGTTAACTCTTGTAAATCAATTTTTTTTTTTTTCACTTCATCAGTTTTCCGATTTTTTTTACTTCAAAATGTAAAAGAATAGGAGTTTGTATTTCAGGTTTTCAAGATCATTGTGAAGCTTAATTTATGGTCTTAAATTCTGATGTAAGCTTCATTTAAAAGGTGTTGTAAATGCAAAATAGTAGTCGTAGTATTTCTTAAATCTGTTCTGGAGTTCACAAAACTCTTAAAAATGAGCCATATACATGACATCTAAGATTTACAGGTGAACATTGTTAATTACTACAGAAGAACACAGAAGTGAATTTGATAGTGGATGAGTAATAAGATTTAATACCAAATTATATGTTAAAAAAGACAAGTAAAGAATGATGACTAAAGGAATAATAGACAATATGAATAAAACTGAAACTGGAAAAATCATGAGTTGAGAAACGTTCAGCAATTATAAATTAGCATCAAAATGCTAAAATCTCTTACTTAAGAAACGTTATCTCCACTGTTATCTCAGTAAGGTAAATATATTTTTTCTGCAAAATTTTTTCAGAAGAAAAAACAGCAGAGAAAACACAGCAAGAAATAGATTGCTAGAATCAACTTCTACATTACTGATAAAGCATTATTTAAATTGCAGTGATGACCCCAGCTTCACCACAGAGCAGCTGAATGCTCTGCCCAAGATAAAAAGGAAAATTTTGTCTTTTGAGCATATTTGGAGTTCTCTATTTTTGCAGATGTGTGTCAGAGCAATTGGTCAAGCAAATTAAAAAGTCCAGAATAATGTAGTCCAACCAATTAAAAGGTGTACTGCTATTTTTTATGGTTTTTAGACTAATCTGACCTTTTCCTTGCAATACTCAGAGATATCTGCTTAACTATTTTTTTCCACTTTTCATTTAGAGAGGGTATGATTTTGAAAGGTGTTTAAGTGATATGATTTCCCCACGTGATGAATCAGACATAAGCACTTGCACATGTGCAGTAGGAAGCATTGTAGAGGGATTTAGACACACGATATCACAGGTAGCCTTCAAAGTAAATAATTCATTTTCAAGGTTATGGCTGTGAATATCATTGCAGAATACAACAGGCAGATCAGAGAATGCCTCTAAATACAACACATAAGAGAGACGAGGCCCAAGTGGCACAAGACTGTCTATGACAGAGCTATAGGCTGTCTTGGACCCATAAATAAGATACATTCTGCACTATGGACACAGTCTCAAGAAAACCTTCTCCATCCCTTTTCTGCATACTGTGGATCTGTTTAAAGAGTGCTCAGTAATCATTGTGACAGAAATTAGGTGCAAAATCTATCCAAATAATTGACTCCTTTCTCCTGGCTGACAACCAGATTTCTTTTTTCTGACATTCTGACTCTCCCAAACCTAAAGGCTTTCTGTCCTGTCATGTGAATCTGAGTGAAAATCTGGTGGTTTTCTACTACCTCATCATGTTATCTCCCACTATGTGTTACTATATTGCAGCCTTGTATACAAATTAGTATTCTTTTTCAGACATTCCCATACTGAAGGAAGTAGTTAACACCCTGCTTCTCTGGTTAAAGTAAAAATTAAGGCATTTCATACGTTGTGAATAGTGCTTCATTCTTACTATTACTGCCAGTGCTGTTACGACTAAAATTCTTTGTTAAACTGTGTCAGTGGTTTTATAAATTTCCAGAATATCAAATGAAACATATCAAACAGTTTGCTCCGTTGTAAAAACTTAGTTAAAAGGTAATCCAGCTTGACTCTTTTGCTGTTGACAAAGTTTATGAGGAAAGAAAAGGAAAAAAAAATAGCATAATGTCCAGACTGCTATGTCTATGGAATCAAATGTCTAAAGATGGAGATCTCCATTTTCTAATGTACAGAACTGCTGAATAATTAAAATTTCCGTCCCACAAAATTCTTTATATTTAGCAGGCATCATTTTACTTTGAGTCAGCATATATGTTTGAAAATGTAGCTGTTCCCCTGGAAGGGAATTTTGCAGAAATAATTAAGTTACTTATTCTATTCCCCCATTCTGCTACTGTGGAATACAGATCAGAAGGGTTTTTCTCTTTTTTTTGTTTTCCTTTCTTTCCTTTTTTTTTTTTTAAAGCATAAGAAGACATAAAAAAAAAATTAAAATTATTTAATATATCAGATTTTCAGACTTTCAGAAAACATATTTAAATATTAAAGAATATTCCATATATTAAACTCACTCTTACTGCTTAAATTAAATGCCCTTATTTGCTGTGTGCCATGGATTTCATGCTCTCTCATTCTTTTAAATCTTCCAACTGAAAAATGTCAGAGAGGATCTTGATTTATTGGATAGTGAAAAGGTGAGTTCTGTAATTTTGTATATATGCTTGTGTTTTGAAATATTTTCAGGATATTTGTTATACTATAATTAAAAGAAATAACATAAATTCATAAGGAAAATGAATGAAAAAACCCCCAAAAGTTCAAGTCAGCTTGAAAGATCGTCATTAAAAATGTGCTTCTTTTAAGATGTGACTAAAAAGCAAACACCCTAGAGAATTAAAAAAAAACAACCTCTACTTCACCTTGTGCTTAAAAGCCCTAAGGTCTCCACTTACAATGTGTCACCTTATCACTCATTCTTGAAGCACTTTACTGCTTAATCATGTAATACTCACATCTCGAACAATATCTGAGGGAATGAAGAACCTCTGTCTTCTTCCAATCTCACTAGAGCATTGTGTGTGATAGAATAGAAGATTTGTTCAATATGCTTTTGGTTTTTTACTCCTTGATAAATTCTGTGAAACTTACTGCAAAATTCTGGAAGTGATGGTGAGAAAACTCTCCTCCACTAGGATTTTTCTCAGCCCACTTTTAAACATGATCCATAATTTGATCAAATGCTCTTGGGCACTATTAAATAGTAATAATGAACTTCACCTAAAGCCCTTAGTAATTTTGTTCCACATTTCCTTCTCTAATTATCCACTATTCCCTATTTATTATTGCTTCATTCCCTGCCTTGAGGCCTTCTAAAAATACTAAGAATGATAAATTAAACAATACATTTTGGCACCAAGTTAACCAGTGGGGAGGGTTATAATTTAATGGGATGTCTTCTGAATTAATTATTTCTGAATTATTTAATTGCAGCTTCTAAACAAAATTTCTTACTCAAAGTGTGACACTGAAAGCCAAATTATCTTCCTGCATTCTTTAGCAAAAGGAAAAACAAAATATTAAAAAACGTACTTGCTTAAATTAAATTCACAGGGTGTCTTTACACAGATCAATAGAAGCCTTCTATTTTCTTTTATATTTATATTTTTGCTAATCATCAGTGACTCCTCCCCAGAGTCATAACAGTATTTTTCAAGGTAATCTCACAACTTTAATCACTAGGCAAATGCCACACTGGAGTTAATGGGGTTTTTCCCCATCTTTATTTTCTAAGTAAAAGTAGTCGTTGGCTTTTATATGACATCTTTATACTTTTCATTCAGAATCAAATTTAGACAAAGCTCTGATTTTATTTTTAATCTTAGAACTCCCTGTTCACTCCCTGTTTTTTACAGATTTGTTATTAAATCCTGATATAACTTCACTTGTTCTTAATTTCTAAAATAAATATTTTTATTGAGAAATGTGGCATTTGGAAGAATGTTAAATAGATGGTGGCATTTGTGTGTGTCACCTAAACAAGTTCACATGGATTAACTCATATAAAGATTTTGCTGAGATACAGAAAAGAAAATTTATCACTATCTAGATGCATGCTCTAGACACACTTTTTTGTATTGATACTGAAAATTTTTATTCTGGAAATAATCAAGCATGCTATGCAGCTTGCCACTTCCCTGGGATTGACAAAAGGAAAAGAAAGTCAGGTCATGTGATCCATTTAGCATGATGCCCTACATTTTGCAGGACTCTGCTCTTTCCTAAGTAAAGGAAGGCCATGTAATTGTTGCACTTAGCAGGCATGTGGAAATCTGAATTTTATTCCTCATCCCACTAATTAATTTCTCTGATTCAATATAAAATTTTCAAAGCCATTGTGTACACAGTTTCCATGGATACACTGTTCTGTTTCAGACTTATTTGTTTTCCTCTTATTTTTGGTACAATGGCTATAAAGTGCCAGTGTGATACTCCAGCATTTGTCATCATACCCAAAACTAGTGCAGAGAAGAAAAATAAAACATCCCAGTCACTCAGAAATTGCAGATCAGTTTAGTGTAAATTTATTAATTCGCAAGTAGCCACAACAGAAAAGAATATACTCTACTTTCACCCTGTAAACAGAAATTTGCCTAAGCTTTTGTTGACATATATTTTTAACGTATATTTAGCAGGGTTGTTGCTTCAAATCCATGTTATAGCTATTTCTGTTTCTCCATACTCGCCTTGGGCATATCTGCAGACTCATCCAGGTTCACTTGAAGACATTAACTATCTTTAAATTAAGAGGAAAAAATTTATGGAAGATATTTGATAAGGGATAGAACAAAAAAATCACCAAAAAGTGTGGAAGATCATACGAGCTAAAATTCAGCATCTTACCATTTTGTTTATGTCTTCACCCCTCCCAGACCCATACCTGTCCCCTTTTAATTTGCCAGGATACTTCAGGATACATTGCTTCCAGTCACTCACTCGTACTGGACGTGAGGCAGAGAAATCTTCTGACCCAGCTTTTGTCACATAATATGCCACTTTTCTAAGTCAAGACTCAGCTGTGAGCAGTGGTGTCTGTAGCAGCTGTCTTCCTGGCATAAGAAGAAGATGATGATAAAGTGACATGAGCTATACTTGCCCAGAGGATCCCAAGCTGTAAGGCAAGACAGCAAATTAAAGCATCTGAATCTGCAGTATCCTAGAAACTTTCCATGTATTATCTGAAGCAAGGTAAGACCCTGTGGGCCAGAGTTTTCCTTACTCTTCTGGCAATTCTGCCCCAGCCTACTATGAATTTCTACATGAATCTCTTAGAGGAATTTTGGGTCCAAGAAGGACAGTCGAAAGCCTAACAATCTTCCGCTGCTATAAAAATGTCTATGCATTTGTGCTGCTCCTAGGTACAAGACCTCAAAATTACACAACATTGTTTAGTCTTGGGGCTAGGATGTAAAATGATTGCAGAGGTGTTTAGGGTATGAAGACTAAATATTGCATGATTTTTGGATAGGGAGCAGTGAAGAAGACTAGATATTTGCATTACTTCAGTTTCTGATTTTAACAGAAAATTAGCCATGGACAACATCCATGTCCTATTGGAAGAGCTTTCTGAAGAGTGGAACAGAAGTAGTAAAAGGAACACATAGCACTGTGATCTTTTGGCACATGATGAGGTTAGGAAACTCCTGAGAGCAATGTACTTTCTTACATGGTACAAGATCCAAGCCTTAGAAACTATGAAAAGAAGGAAATTTTCTGAAGTACCCAAAGATGACCGTGTGACTTTCTGCTATTCACAGATTCATAGACTGAAGTGGAAGATCTGCCTTGTGAAAATGCTGAGACATAAGTTTATTTTCATTTAATTCAACTCATAATCCCACCTGCACTTTTCTCTGTTGGAAGAATTGTTCTGTTCTAGTACCTTATTTTCTGCTTCAAGCATATCATTGATCTAAATCCTGGAAGCAAATGGGAAGATAGGCTTACTGGAACAACTTCATAAACCAACCTTTTGCCTGTGTTTCTCTGATCTCTGTGAGCCACTTAGAGACAGTGGGTTGATGAGTTTCTTTTCTTTTGTTGTTAAACTTGATCATCCAGGACATAATTAGCAATAAAGATGTTCCAAACTGCAGATTTTCCAAGTCCAGCTGATTAGATCTAGGCATAATGGTCTCAATCCCTTTAATAAACCTCCTTAATGTGTCTTCCTTAATTTAAATCTGGAAGCTGTTAATCATATATGTATATGATATGTGTAGGTGATTTTGCTTTCCTTTAGTCATCTTCTTTTTATAAATATTTGGCACATATATGGCAATGAAGTAGCTTGTTTGATGAAAGTATGCAGTGATATATACTGGCAGTGGCATGAAAGGTTGACTACAGCCAATAAAAATATCTCAGTTTCAGAAGACCAATAAAATTTATCTAAAGACATAAAATTACAATAATTATATTGGATAAAATTAATATAGTAACCAGTTGAGAAAATAAAGTAGGAAAAAGCATTATAAACAACTGAAAAAAGGGAGAGCTTTCTATATTTTAGTACTGTTATTTCACCCTTTTATATTAGACAAAACTGATACAAAGTTTCAGTATATTCAGAGCATATTTATCCATTTACTAGCAAGCTGGCTAAGCAAGCATGAACAAGGATGTGTTTATTAGGGAAAAATCCTGTTTTCACATAATTAATGCGATAATCCCCAAATATTCAGTAAATTATACAAAATCTGAAATAGCCGTGCAATTTTTGAACATGAAAACATAGTATGGCTTTAAATAGCTGCATGGAAGAGTCACCCTTTTGGCACTTAGAGATAGCTATGACTGAGTAGTTCTGTTAATTTTGAAAAGATATTTATAATTGTCTTAGTTAATTGTTTTGAAATAGTATCCACAAAAATACTGGGTTTTTTTATTTATTTTAAAAACATCCTAAAATATTTTTGTTCAAGTAATCTGTCCTTTTTTTTCCAATGGACCTTTTTACAAGGGCATGTAGGGATAGGACAATGGAAAATGGCTTCAGACTGACAGAGGGTAAGTTTACATTAGATACTGGGAAAAAATTCTTTACTGTGAGTGTGGTGAGGCACTGGCACAAGTTGCCCAGAGAAGCTCTGGATGGCCCATCCCCTGCAGTGTTCAAGGCCAGGTTGGTGCGGGCTCTGAGCAGCCTGGTCTAGTGGGAGGTGTCCCTTTCTGTGGTAGGTTCTTTACAATTGAAACTATTTGATTATTATATAATTTAATATTAAAATAACCTGAAGTTCATAAATAGAAAAGTGACATCTATGCAAAGCATTTTATTTGCTTCTATGAAGCTTTGTGTCTGTGAGTAAAACTACTTTCTCTTCCTTCAATCCATACCATGTTTCTGATTAATTATCTAAATAAAAATTTTAACCTACATTTTGATGCTGTCTTTTTCAAACTGATTTAGGAGAATACAAGTATTCTGTATTTGTTTTTGCTAATGTCCTAAGCTGTAAAATGAGCTAATGCTACTAAAATAAATATGTGGGTTTTTTCTTTAATAGGAGAGGATGAAAAAGAACTGCAATTCATAGCTGAGTTTTGAAATAAAGGTCAGAGTGATTCCAGTACAATCCATATTCACAAATCTTTCTTACGGTGTGCACATGATTTTACTAGTAGCTCTATCAGAACAAATTTGATTTTTTTTCCTTGAATTTCATTGCAAGCTTCATGAGTAGAAGCCTGCTACATTTTCTGTTATATTTCTGCATTTTTCATTATCCCGCTGTCATGTACCTGACATCTTCAAGCAAATGTACAGAGTGACCTGCTCTACTCACAGTTATTCAGAACTAAGTACTCTAGTTCCTTCATGTGAATGCAAAAACTGAAGTAGCATTTTGAGCCTCAAAGTGAATTTTTTCAACTGAAATGTAACAATCACCTAAATGTATATTCTTCATTGAGCTTCATATTTCTTTTTTACAAGATTGGTACTGAAGTTCTTTGATAATTTTAAATGCCTCTATGTTTAAGTTCACAAAAACATTAACGTTTATAAAACATGTTAAAAACATTGGGAGGAATCAGGTAAATTTGTACATTTTTTGGTGTACTGGTAAAAGGTAAATAACTTGGATATTTTTTCAGAATACATCATGTAATAAATTTTGACTTAAGTGTCATATGCACAAAAAAAATGCTTAGAGATAAGTATTAGAAAATTTTTCTTTCACTGAGAAAGAGACAGCTCTTCATATATTTTCTGTCTTTTCTGTCTTGACAGAGCTATAGAGGAATTCTCATTATAACGGCTGTTATTCCAGAAATGTGAAAGCTGCACACTTAGAAAATGTTGGCATGTACATAATTACTCAGGAGTTCTTAAGCAAGAGTATGCACTTAAGGTCCAAAAAAGTACATGTATGTGAAGTGATTCTAACATACCTTCTTAGTGAATTCCACAGTCCAGACTTGCTGTAGACTTTAGGCATAAACTGGGGGACAAAATAAAACATACTGAAAATGATTTTGGTTACTACACAATAGCTACTGTAAAAAGTAGTAGATATCGTGCTCCTTATAGCATATTCCTATCCCAAACATTTATATTTCATTGAATATCTGTGTTAATTAAAATCAAATTCTGCAACCTGATTTTTTCAAAGAACCCCTGGTACTTTTTATGAATGAAGAATAAGAAAGATGTTAAGTTAGGAAACTGAATCAAAATTCCAAATACTTGGAAGTATTCTTCTTAGAGAATATATTTCCTTTTATACCAACTTGCAGATCAGGGGAAAACGATCAAATTTGTTTTTTAGCTATATTTTCCAGCTGGTAAGGTGACTTCCTTCAATGCTATGACCAAGGTATAGGGAACTCCTGAATTTTTTTAAGCTTAGAAAGCATGAGCTTCTCACGGCACAGCACCTCCAGCTCAGATCAGCAGCAGCTAACCTTATCCAAACTCTGAACCCAGAGCTGGAGAGCTGGCTGGTACAGTAAGAATAACGCTGAAGGCCTCTCTATCAGAAGAACTAGCATATTTTGACTCTTTCATTATTGTTGAAAATCTTAATAGTGCTCTGCTCTGCAGGCTGCCCCAGAGACACCGCTTTTCTATCTGAACTTATACCGGGGATTACCCTATGGTGTTTTCTTCAGCCTTTGTACTGTAACATGTAAGGCAGTTGAGGTGTAGAGAAAAAGCAAAGTTAAATTGTTTCTTTGCCCTCCTTTCTGCCATAAGGACCTTGGGAAGTCATAGCTGGTCTCTGAAGTTTAATTTCTTCATCAGCAAATTGGAATGAGCTCCAGTTCTTCCTTGGCAAAGAGTTTTTTGTTCCCTGGCTGAAAAAGAAGCAACAGACACTAATTAGGTATTATGGAAATATTAAAGTGCTAAATAGCAAGCACTCCTACATGTACTAGACGGAGAGCTCTCTCGTACATATTTGTAAAAAAGGTATAGTGTTATGGTTTCTATAATCACCAAGTGAACCTGTTATTGACATGTTTCTAACTTCACTGTATGATTTGAAAGCATCTTTTTCCTTTAGTGCTGTTGTTACCTTGAGGGAGATAGAGAAAAGAAGCAATAGAATAAGATTGACTGTAAATCACAGATTACTCAGAGAGTCAGATCTCTTGCAGGTCTCTGCTGTGAAGAAGACCACAGTGGTATTGTTTTATTATCTCTGCTTTCAAGGTAACATGCTGTGAATACTAATGTTAAGAGGAAACAAAGAACAAGAGACGGGGTGCAGGTATATGATAGCCAAAAATAGAATGTGGTTGTCAGCTGTTATTTTCATCTTTTATAGAATAACTAGGTCTAATCTATAAGATATTAATTTTTTTTGAAATGGTGTACATTCACATTGTGGTCCATTGATTCCGGTTTTCTGAAGTGCTCCTAAACTAGATAGTTTTTTCATTAGGTATGTATAGTGTCTTGAAACCAGAAAACTCACAAGTTCTCTTTTAGAGGATACTTAAGCAAAAATGAGGAAACTATACTTCAAAAATTCCTGAAGCATCCTCACTCCAAAAACCCTATACTCTTAAAATTTCAGCATATGTCATGATTGTCATGGCTAACAGGCTATGTGGCAGGATAAGATATGTTATCATTAAAAGTATGCAACAAAACAAAGTATTAAAGGAAAGCAAATATTTCACAATGAACATACAGTATTTTAGATTGGACAGTCATCTGATCTCATCTCCTGCTATATCTTAGGTGAGGATGCTCAGGACCTTCTACAGCTGAGTTTTTAATATCTCCAAAAATTAAGATTATCCAGCCTTTTTGGAGAACCTCTTCCAGTGTTTGACTTTCCCCACTGTGAATTAGTATATACAGAGTCAATTTCCATTATGGAAGCTGTCAACTGCCATGGTCTCTAAACTTTTTACTTTGCAGCTTGGATGATATTCTGGCACTCTTCTCTCCCTAACAGGTAAAAGGCAGCTGAATGCAGCAAACAGGTTGTCTCTCAACATTCTCTTTTCCATGTTGAAGAACCCCAGCTTCCTCAGCCTTTCTTTGTTTCATATTTTCCTCCTGCCTCTTCATTATTCAGTTTGTCAGTCTTTCTCCTAGAGCCCCAAACTAGAAGAATTTCTTCAAATGCAGCCTCAGAAGTGCCCCACAGGGGATCACGGTTGCTTCCCATTTTCTGCTGGCTATGCTTGTCCTAATGCTGGCCAGTAAAACTTTAGCCTTCCCTAAAACATAGACTCACTGCTGATTCATGCTCAACTGGTGGACAGCTAGGCCTGCCAGATCCATTCAAACAAAATTACTCCCCGAGCAGTCAGCATCCACCTACATTGTGGCATGGTGTTATTGCATCCCAAGCACAGCACTTTTTGTTTCTATAAGATGAATTTCATGATGTTTCTGCCAAGCCCGTTCCTCCAGCCCCTGCAATTCTCTCTGAACGACTGTGTACAAACTACTTCCCAAACCTGCTTTCTTCTGCAAACTCACTAAGTCATTGTCATGGATGAAGTGACATACTTCACTTGTAAGAGGGAAATAGGGGAATGTTTATTGATACAGAACAGTGATTTAACTAAGCTTGATAGTAAATGCAAGTGATTCAATAAGATTCGATGGCAAGGTACTCATTTACTACATAGTGTCAGATAAAACCCTCAGGAAGACATTCCTGATGAGTCATGAGATTCAAAAAGGACCTCCTTGAGTTTTAACTCCTTTCTGAGAGGAGTTTAGGTCTGGCTGGATCCACATAGGCAAAATAATATGGATCACCAGGCTTGGTCAGGGGTTTGTGTCTAAAGGACTACATGTGCACAAGCAATCCTTTCTATCACTCAGGTAAGATTTCAGTTTGAGTGGCCTTATTCCAATTCACTTACCAAGTGTCTGATGAGATAAGGATTCCCTCAGCCTTGAGGAGTAACCTTGTGAGGTGTTCTTATGCAAAGGGAGATCCTGGTGTGCAGACCACTGCTATGCAGGAGAGCTCAGTGGGCCCTGAACCGTCCACTATTTGTAAGTAAGATGACAGCCCTTTTTGCAAAGCAGACATGTTTTGCGTTGGCATGTGCTCGACTATCCCTCATCTGTTGAGCAATACTTATGTCCCTTAGGCACTGAGCAAGATTTATGGCCCTTAATTATTGCATTACCTGTATGCCAGGTGCAGCCATCACTAAAAACATTGGTGCCTACAGCTCAAGCAGAAAAAGTGAGGGGAGGGAGCACACTATCACAGTCATTAATAAAGATCTCAAACAGCATGGGCCCTTGCAATAATCCTGAAGGAACAACACTCAAAAATATGCTTTTGAACTGCTGATAGCTTATAAGCAAGTTTTTTATCAGTCCAGTGAGTCTTACCTACCTTTTCTCCATCTTTTTAGACCACTTCTTTTCATTTATACTACGGAGATTTTACAGCTGACCCTGCTGCACTTGCCCACTCATCCAGTTAACTTGGTGTAGAAGACAATCATACTGAACAGGCATGATTTGCCCTTAGTGAATCCATGCTAGCTATTTCTATCTAACTTCTTCCTTGGAAATAGCTTCCAAAAGGATTTGCTGCATTTTCTTCAGAGACAGCCTGTATTACTTTGGCTCTTCTTTCCACTTTAGAAGATGGGCATAATAATTGTCTTTTTCCATATTACAGGGAACTCCTTTGACAGGTACAACCCTTTGAAGATGACAGACGGGGACTTTGAAATGGCATCTGACAGGTCTCTCAGAAGTTTTGAATGTCTTCAGTCTGTCCCCATTGAATGTTTGTACAGTTTGTTAACATGGTCCCTAACTTGATATTTTCCTGCTGTAAAGTTGTACTTCATTTAGTCAGACATGGGAGGCCTGACAGCAGACATTGCAACTATAAACTGATACAAATGAGAAAATTAGTATCTCTGACTTCTAATTCTCCATCATCAGCAATGCACTTGTTCAGTAATAACAAGCCTACATCACCTTTGTTTTCTGTTCTGGTTGTTGCCAGTGTACTTACAAAGCCCTTCTTGTTGACTTTCTCCTTCCAAGTTTCAGCTACAAGCTTTAGTTTTCTTAATTGCTTAATTCCATCCATGCATCTCATGTAATATTCCTATTTTTCTCTTGGTAGGAAATCTCTATTTCCTCCTTCCATACTCTTTCTATTTGCATTTGAGTTCAATCAGGAGTTTTTATCCATGCTGGCCTTATGCTAAGCCAGTCTAATTTCATGGACTATCCTTGTGCTTTGAGGAGTTTGTTCTCTGCAATAAGCAGCTATCTTGAGATTTGGTTTGTTGGGGTTGGAGGTTTTTACTGTTTTTTTTTTTTTCCCTTTTTTCCTCTTTTTTTTCCATTTGAAGCAACATCCAAGGGATTTTTTTCTACGAATTACCTGAACAAATTAAATTCTCATCTTCTATATCCCATGCCTTGACTATACTTTTGCTCTTCCTCATTTTCCTGAGGAAGCTTAATTAAATCATCTGATAGCACTTGGAATGAAGGTTGCTGTTTACCAATCACACTACTCATTTTTATTCAGAAGCAGCAGTTCTGGCAGGTCTGACTTCCCACCTTCTGTCCATTCAGTACCTGCATCAAAACACTGTTCGTAACACACTCCAGAATTCTCCTGGTTTGCTTGTGTTCGACCATATCTCCTTCCAGAAGATGTTAGAGTAGTTGAAGTCCTCTGCAATAACTTTGTATTGCAACCATGAGGCTTCTTCATGTGTTTCGAAGCATTTATGAAAAACTGTTTGATCAGGAGGGCAGTATCCAGCACCTGCACCATGTTCTGTCTCTTTCTCCTCAAATCCAGCTTCAAAAGGAACTGATCAGCCTTTTTTATCTTTATCTTCTATAACACAGCTCTCTAGTTAATTTATTGACATAAAGCACAATAAAACTTTTTCTTCCCTTACTCTTTTTCCAATACGGACCTATGACAATGTGTCCCATGTTCTATTACTACCTGACTGCAAATGTAGCAAGATTTGTAATAATATTAGAACTAAGTTTGTTCCTAAATTATCCATCTTCCACAAAATCGGTTTGTCTCTCCTGTCCTCCATTTAATTACACTTCCATTACCATTCTACATTTGCTGGGAATAAGAAGTCAGGTTTTATCTCTGGAGATGAATCCAACACAGCTCCATAGTGTACTTCCCGAGAATAAGAATATAATGAATATCTTTTCTTTAATTTGTCCACGGTTGTGGGGTTTTGGTTTTTGTTTGTTTGTTTGTTTGTTTGTTTGTTTAGGGGGCTTTTTGTGGTTTTTTTCCTTTTAAATTTTTTTCTTGTTCACATATTCATATCCTCAGACAAACATGCCTCAACAGCATAGTGTGCTACAATACTAAGCTGTCTTTTTACTACAACTTATCAGCAAAAATGTGTTAGATTTCCTATATTCTTGTGTTCAGGCTTACATTTCAACTATTGTTAAAAAAGACGTGCACATTTTAATTGATATTTGTGCATAAAGTGAAGAATAAGCTGTAACACCATGACTTCGTGCATGTAAATTTATTACATGTTTATTATCTGAAAGAATAATAATGTGAAAATACCACTCCTCCTGAGTCTTTGAAAACTTCTAGCAGAAACTCCTTTAAAAATATACATATTTCTTGTTTTTACTCTCTTTCTATAGTGATCCCTGCATGTTTTTGGTACATTCAACTTGACTTTATAAAGCAATATTTCTATGTGATTCAGCAATTAACATGGCCAGGGGACCATTCCCAATCAACAGTTTAGATGTTGACATTTTTTAGAGGATAAAAGAGTTTAAAAGTATCAACACAGTGTAGTCTGTACCAGCTGGCCTCAGGGACAGATAATAACCATGTATATTTTCTCGCCTAATATACTCACATATAGTAGACAGTTCATTTTCACTTATCACACATATTAAGTCTTAATTTCAAAAATTCTTTATTATGTATTGTAAAAAGTCTAAAGATTAGATATTTTATAAATAACAGAGTAGGAATTCAGTTTTTCATGTGAGAGGAATCACTCATAAGTAGGAACACAACATAAATACAAATAAATCATGATGGCACTGCAGATAAATAATTGTTCTCTCTGCTTTTCTGTCACATTGATTTACAAGGCTTCTTCTTTTAGCCTTAGGTTTAGGGACATCTCAATTATAGTCAGTTTGGAACAACAACTTGATTTTGAGAATTAATTACAACTATCTTCTTAAAGTGCTTTTTAAAATCACATGTCTTGTGATGTAGAGTACTGATGGGTGTCATGGAAAGGTTTTATTGCCTTGATATTAACTCTCTTTGAAAGATGATTAACTGGATCTAGGATACTCTTCAGCTATTCAGATCACAGCTTTCTTCTAAGTCATTACATATTTTCCTTTTGTCAATTCAATGTTTCCATTCAATTTATGAAACTGTACAGGCTGCCACACGTAATAAATTTCATATATTCACAGTCTATCCTATCCTTAACTCCAAAATGCTTTAAGTTAGACTGGTGGTTAACAAGACTGAAATTAATTAAAAGATATCAGGACTGGTGTGTTATGCTTTTATTTTAATTAGAAACCTATTGAAATGGATAAAAGCAGGTCTTCACAAATGAGTGAAATCAAGTGCTACCTTCTCTGTTCTAAGATACATGTACACGAATGTTTTGCGTGAAATTGTACCTTCTTTAACCAGTAACTTCCTATTTTGCTTCTCATGTCTACTCAACACTTAAACTGTTTCTTTACTTTATATAGCAGTTATAGTCTATGTCTAGTTTGAGAATTCATTAGTAGTCCATGTAGCTGCATTGCCTGGCTCATTGGAGAGACAGTATCAATTTTCCTTTTATTACCTTAACTTTTTTTCTTATTCCACTCCAGTCTTAAGGTAGAGGTGAAACAAAAGGGTTTTTTCCATATACATCAATTGTGTGATGCAGGTAAGCAGTGAAGGGTTATAGGATCCCCTTAGATTTCCTGAAAATAACACAGGAGGTAGACAGATCTCACCTCAAAAAATTAAAGTTCGTGTTCTGACCTACCCTGACTTGGTCATCTAACAGATCAATGTCTAACAGATTTATGTCACATATTATTTTTGCACTCAGTAAGATACAGGTAGCCACCTCCAGAAGGCATTTGATGTCATGTTAGGATGGGCAATAAAAATTACATTAATAGACCTCTGGAGGTTCCTACTTTTTCTACTACTATATGAAAGAAGACTGAAGATGACTACAGTATAGACGTCTAACTTCTAGACATACAAAATGAGTTAAATTAATTTTACCTTCTGTTTAACATGGTAAAGTTGTCTGACATGGTAAAAATTATATTTATAAAAATAATACAGTCAAATAATTTCACTTTTTTTTGCCCCTTGAAACACAAGTCCTGGACAACAGCTTTGTATTGAAACTCTTGTCATTATTTTTAGAAGAAATTTGAAAGTCAGATTTTCTGAACAAAAGGCAATCCATATGAGTTTATAATAAAGGCAGTAACATTATTTGTTTTGGTTGGTTGTTTTTTTTTTTTTTTCTAGCCATATGAAATTTTAATCCAGTCTCATGACTCTTCTAAAAAATCTGTGTTTGGTAATATTATTACCTTTTAATAAAATATATGGCTATTTCTTAGTTACAGAGAGTCAAGATATTGACCTTCAGCATGAACCCTGCTAAAGCACTCTTTATAACCCGTCAGGCACTTAACACAGACAATATACCAGCAGATTGTATCACAACTACTACTACTATCTATGACATTTTACTGAGCAAGTTTCTGACTGCCACATGGAGAAACAGTGGAACTGATAGTGCTGCAGATGGTACAGTACTAGCCATATCAGCTTGCCAAAGGAGTCATCTCAGGGCAGAAGAGAGAGAGATAAAAATCAAAGAGGTAGATAATACCATCTTATTAATTGGTGTCTTACAGGAAGAACAATCTAGGAGACAGTCCATGCTCCCTGAACAGTTTTCTAAAACCTGAATGGCTTTAAAAAACATACGCTACTGAAGCAGGTTTTAATTCGAGTTTGATATCATACCATTTGTAATTCCATCAGCATACATGTATAAACACACACCTTTAAGATGCATGCATTAAGCAATTCAGAGCAGATTTAACACAAGTCTATAGGATTAGCTTCTATGCAAGGTAGTGGCAGTGTGGACTTCTATCCTTAATAGAAAGGTTATATATGTTTAAACCCTCTCAAAAAGTGTTTTATGGCAGAGTGTGGTAAATGGTATATGTTAAATAAAACCTCACATCCCTATTCCTTTAAGCATAAAACTGGAGACTACATCAAACTTTGACTGTGTTGTCCCATGTTCTCACTCTCTCTGCCCCTTTCTTCTACCCTGAGCCACTTAGGTATTCTGCAATTTACATTTTTATTCCGGATCTGGAGTTTCCCTTAATAATCATCAATGGCCCATGTACATATGCAAAAATGAGTGTTTAAAAATAATCTTGTATATTTTGAATGAGTGTCTGCATGAATTTGGAGAAAATGAGAAGCTCACAACAATGATAGCAGGGTTCTTTTGGTCAGAAAATCTGTTTATGGGTATCTAATCCTGGCAGAGGTGTTTTAAACCTTCATTGCGGGAGAGGAAGAGGTGAAGTATTAAAACCTAATCTCTTAAACACTGACATCCATATTGGCAAAAACATAATCACACAAAGATCTAAGATTGTTTCTTTACCTCTGTAAAATGCAGATAAATATCCTCAGATGCTCTGTGAAAGTACAGCAAAACATCCGGATAGACATACAACCAACTTGTGGAGTATTTTTCTCTCATCACTTTTTCCAAATTATATTTTAGTATATGTTGAATCTGTCCAAGAGTATAATAATTTCTATCAATACAGCAAAAAGTGTATTTTTCATGTTGAATGTAAGGAAACTCTTAACATTGTAAAAAGTGGTTTATCAGTGAAAGGCTAGCTTCTTCTTCCTTACAAAAAGGCCATCAATACTTGTCAGAAACACTCAGAATCAGGAAAATTAACTCTATCATTTTTACTCATGTAGTCTGTGACCTGAAAGGATATTTTCATTGCTTTTAACAAGCTAAGGAATAGCCTTTCTTTTGGTTTATGCCTCCACCTGAATTTTTCACTTCATTCTTCACTTGTATATCTACAGGATAGAAAGGAAACTGATAGCATTTCAGATTAGAACAGAAAAATACAAAAAGCAAGAGAAATTCTTTAGATAGATATGTCACAGTATGATAACCATAAGAAAGAATAACATGGATTTCATACTGCTATACCTTTCCTTACATTTCATCACATTTTATACAAGCAGTTTCACATTTGAAAATTCCTACATGGCAGAGAATTTACCCCTGGAGTTTGAAATATCTTTTGAATATATACATACAGTTCTTTACATTATAATTGAAAATCTAGCCTTGAATACCTGTGCTAATGAAATCAGTAGTCATTATAAGGTGTTGTCTGTCTATATTTTGACACTGCTTTCTTAACTTAGGCCTTTTCTAGATGTTTGGTGAATCAGTATTCCTAAGTGCATAAACTCTATGACAAATCAGTGGAGAAGGTGCTCCACTTGTAAGCATTTTGCTTACCTCTTCTTTGGATTCAGAGTTATAAATCATGATGATGAGTTTCCCCCTTAAATATTACTTATTCTTGGGACAGAAACTTTAACAAGCAGGGTCTTACTTTGAAAAAAAAACCAGTATGCTAACCTTCAGAAACATCCATGCTTGCTATCTCTTTAGTCCAGTAAACCTTGCATTATTTATAGAAACTACTGGAAGGACTATGAGAAACCTCCTGCTTCATGCAAAGCTGGGATAACTCCCTCTTTTTCTACGATGCCTACTGAGTTGCTTCCTTGGTCTTTCCTCTGTGGGCATGAGATTTGCTTGCTCGTATTATTAATAGCTGCCTTGTTCTGAAAAATTTTGTCATCTACAGCTACTGAAGTTAATGGGACTGTTTATATGCCCAAAAGCATAACTGTGCTGAATCAGTGTCTTTAATGATAACTTCTATTGATTAAGTGGGAAATGATGACATACATCATTGCAGAGGAATTTCTCGTGATCGTTCCCCCAGTGCAAACTGTCATCTCCAAATGTTACAGTAATATCTGTTCACTGAATAAACACTGACAGTTTACCCAGAATTTCTTAACATCAATTCTTTGCTGAAATTACGGTAGGAAAATTATGTTTCTTTTCTCTTCAAAACAGAAACTTATACAAATACTTCCCCTTCAAAATCAGAATTTTTCCCAAAAGGAATCCTAAATTGCACAAAGATTTGTCTCAAAACTAATTATCAATGAAGCTTATACACATAAAACCCTCTAAAGTATCATGGTGAAGAAATAAGACATTCACACTTGCATGGCATCAGAAGTTTAGCAAGGAAGCCTAAAGCAGTGTGTTTTCCATTGGGAAGAGGTTGGAGACCAAAGGAAAGGCTAATATTTACTTTTTCCAAATTAAACTACATCGGAAGTCTAATGCAAGAAAATTATAGTTGCGGATTGTTTCTTTTCCTATTTTTTTCTTTTCTCTTTTTTTCTTCCTAGTTTGTAGTTTGGAAAGATTAATCTTCATCTCTCAGCAGCTGGCTATTTAGACTGAAAAACTAACCAGAATGAGAATAGTTGCTGAAGCAGATAATCTATCTAAAAATGTGATGTATACCGGCTTGGATTCTAGACAATGTCTTGCATTCATTTTATTCTCTGGAGTGAGAGAACAATGAGATTTTTTTCCTATAAACAGTGCAAAATAGTGATATGTAATGTATATGGGTCAGCAAGCTGGATAGAGCTGGCAAGAAATACAAATAAATAAATAAATAAATAAGTAAATAAACAAACAAATCAGTCTGAGTTCCTTGCTAAAATTTGGACTGTAAACTTTTAAATTGGGAAACAGAAATTATTTTTTCTCCAGGAGGGAAAAGGAAAACAAAAAATAAAACAAAACTAAGTGGAAGTTTTCCTGAAAGTATCAATGTTAAGTTGCGTTATCTGAATTACAAACAGGCAAATTACTTTTTAAAGTCTTTCAGGTGTGTATTTCTTATAAAATGTTGACTGTATGATAATTTTTAAAAACATTGACTGTATTTGTTACAACTGAGCCAGATTCTCATAATCTTACAGTGAAATCAAAGGTCCCTAGCAAAGGAAGGATATCGACCTGTTGGAGTGAGTCCAAAGAAGGGCCACCACTTTGATCAGAGGGATGGAGCAACTTTTCTATGTGCAAAGGCTGAGGGAATTGAGATTTTTCACCCTGGAAAAGAGAAGGCTTCAAGGTGACCTACTTGCAGCCTTTCAGTACCTGAAGGGAGCCAGAAGAAAGATGGAGAGAAACTTTTTACAAGGACATATAGTGACAGAAATAGTAGCAATAGCTTCAAACTGAAACAGAACAGGTTTAGATTAGATGTTAGGAAGAAATTCTTTACTATGAGGTTAAAGGAGGCACAGGAACAGGTTGCCTGTATAAGTGGTGGATGCCCCATTCCTGGAAGTATTCAAAGTCAGGTTGGATGAGGCTCTAAGCAACCTGGTCTAGTGGAAGGTGTCCCTGCCCATTGCAGGTTGGAACTAGATGATCTTTAAGGGCCCTTCCAACACAAGCCATTCTATAACTTTATGATTCTGATATTTAAATTATATTCATGGAATAAAGCATATTCGCTATTTAAACAAAGAACTGTAGAAAGTAATGTATTCCAGCCTCAATGACTCTTTGGTTCTGAAATTCTGTTATTTGGCAAATCTTACTTGCAAAACTGCTTGTCCAATTCTGTACCTCTTGTTCCATTTATTTGTTTGTTTTCTTGCTTGTTGCAAACATTTAGAAGAGAGATTTCATTCTGAACAAACATTTCAAAAAGAGCTTTAATTAATAGAAGTATGCAGACTGATGTGCAAATGAGTGTTCTTGTGTTTGATTACACATTCTTGAGTGCAATTATGGGTATTCACTTCAAAAGTGCTGTCATAGCCCTCCATAATGTATATTCATGTCCACTGGTACAACTCCTATTTCAAACCTTTGAGTGGATCTAGTCACCCCGACGTTAAAAAAAAAAATTTCTTCCTACATATGAAGCCCATTATCATTACCAGAATCCAAACCCTAAACCTATAAATGTATGTTATACAACAAACTGCAGCCTAGTCATGTTTTCCACCAGCTTGCCTTCACTTTAAATGGTTGCTTTTGCTGTGTTCTAAACACTGGCTGTTGGCTACTATCTTTCTCTATTAATATGAATGAATAACCCTTAATAAATTACAATAAATTACAATAAATCTCACAAGTCCAAAAGAAGCTGAACACCAATAAAAGTTTTCCAGAGCAATATTAAGCCATACAGTTAGTGATTAAATCCCAATTTCAATTAAAATGAAATGAAAGAAGCAGAAATGGAATCCAGTCCACCTAATACAGACATGTAATTAATAATTGTATTTTGTGCCTTCTTTAAACCAGTCTGCCTTGAAGTCGTGTGTTTCATGTGCACGATAAATGAAGGTTGCTCCCAAATGGGCATGGGCCAGTGTGTTCTGTAGGGGGGAGAACTTTGTGTCTGATCCCCAGTAGTTATAAGTTAGAGTTGTTTTGGGGTTTTTTTTCCGCAGAAGTACTTGGGATGGAGATGGAATGCAGATATAAGGAAAATTTTAACCTTAAATTCAGGAAAATTTATGGAAACTTTTTGAAAGCTTGAGGTATGATTAAAAACACTTCTTCCTTAAAACAAAATATATGATTTCTAAGTCTGAGTTTGTCTCTACTAGCTTCCTCTATAGTCAGTAGAAAGAAGTAGTTCCTTTTACAGAGCAATTAATCTAATTCTGGGACAAGA
Source organism: Oriolus oriolus (assembly GCA_013400235.1). NCBI lineage: Eukaryota > Metazoa > Chordata > Aves > Passeriformes > Corvidae > Oriolus > Oriolus oriolus. The sequence goes on along the minus strand of VXBT01022073.1, from coordinate 2,933,636 downwards.
AACTGTAACAGGTCAGATGGGTCACCTTTAAGGATTCATTTAAGGGGCTGCTCTGTTCCATGTACTCTGTACAGTTCTACGGCTGAAAAGAGAAACTGGAAAGTCATCTTAGATTAGATGGCTAGATGGCTAAAGTTAGGTAAGATTAATTCTACCATTAGTACCTATTGTTTAGTATGCTCCCCACATCATTCCAAAGCATGACACAACAAACACAGCCTCAACATGGTGACTACAGTCTATATTATTTCCAATACTGATTTAAATTTTAGATGATGTTTGTACTATTTATTAAGTGAGACCAGGTCATTAAAATTATTGAAGGAGAAAACAATAAGAGTTGCAAACCACAAAGATTTATCCCCACGCCTCTCTAGAGTGCACCATATATTAGAACTGCCTTAGTAGAGAGGCATAAAATTGCTGAGTTGCAGCTCTGACCTGTGCTGGTAAGAGCAATGTACAACTCTCATGCTGTTTAATTTACTTTAGTTAGAGAGTTGCTTCTCTTGGTCTGGGAATTTTAATAAGGAGACTATAGGATGGAAATACAGAAATAATTTTAAAATAAAAGGGAGCAGTTAATAAATTTAGAATGGATAGATAAGAGAGTACTGGCAAACCTGTGACTTTGTTTTTAATGACTTGCTGCAAATTTTAAACAGTTTAATATATACCATTCAAATGAGATGCCTGGTGAATAAGATGACAAGAGACTTTGCTTACCCTTGCATTTAATTTTTATTTTATTTCTCATCCTGATCAGAACAAATTCTTTAATATTCAAGGCATCTCAATGAGCAGAGTATGGTGTAATATTGATAGTTTGAGAACACTGCTAAAAAGACTTCTAAGAGAAGCAGGCATAATCCCCTTTTAAAATGCAAGACTCTAATCATAAGGGGTATTACTAGAGGTCACCATGTTGCATAAAATATGTCAAAGGATTGTCCACATACACACTCCATGAACAGAAAGCTTATTGAATATTTTCCTTGGGTGGATGGAGTTTTAAAATGTATGATAATATCATTATCTAGAAATCAAAATAAGTGTTGTACTGAGATTTTTCAGACATTTGGAAAGTCATTCAGTTTATGGAAGGCTAGTACCAAATTTACGGTGAAAGGTCCTTGGTCCATCTTAATTTCTCTTAAGCAAACTCTAAAAAGTCTCACTGCTTCCTGAAAAATTAGAAACTTCAAATATAATGGTTATTGTCTCTCTTATATAATATAATGCATTCCCTATTTAAGCCTATTAACTCCTAATATCTCTGTGTATGTCAGGGTCATAAAGGAGCTATAGGCTCTATTGCCTCTGCCCAGCCTCATTAAGGATGTCCCCACACCCTAGCCACAGGAGCTCCAGTTCAGCTTAGCCCAGGGCTATTAGCCCTGGCATCAGCAATGTCACAGGAGTGTTGAACTCCAGCTCTGCCACAGCCTTGCCCTGTCTCATTACAGAATCCCTTGACCTGAACTTCATCCCCTGGGCTGAATTCCTGGCCTGATCTCAGCCACCACTGTCACTATGGACCTGCCTAGTCACTACAAGACCTGATCCCAACTCTGACCTATGGACTGGCCTTCCAACCTGACCTCAGACCTGCCTCTTCAGTATGACCTACCCCTATGATCCAGACACTTTTTTGGCTCTGACCACCCTCTCTAAGTCTACCCCGCTCACCTCACTGGGTCCTGTGGGACAGTGTCTGCTGGCCTTGGGATTTTCCCTGGATGCCTGACTAAGCTTCTCTGACAGCATATCAGCAGTACTTATGCTCAATATTGATCATATTAGGATGAAGGAATTTTGTGTTGGCTTTCAAGAAGCATTAAGAAACCAACGATTGCCTTACACCTTTGTAGGAACACCACCTGGAAATTCAAAGTAACATATCCCCAAGAGTCGCAGGGGATAATTCAACACAAAGCATGCAAAAGAAATTAAATAAAAGGCCTTATATAGTCCAGTTATACTTTTTTTTTTACTGACAAATGGATAAATAAATTACAATTTCCAGGTGGTCAAATCCTCTTTGGAAATGTTCTTGTCCCAGTGACAAAAAGTAACACCTCAATAATGGTTGTTTATAGTCTAGAAGGAAATCCACAAAAATCCATAAATATCCATAAACAAATACAAGATGCAAAAAAACAATGCTAAAATGGACTTACTGACTTTATTCAAAATTCAGAGAAAAATCTGACTGGAAATATGACCTTGTATTTTTCTAAACGTTTTCTACATTAGTCATATGAACAACACATGATATGAAAATTTTCACTAAGTGGGTTTCCAAAAAGCCACAGAACAAAGAAATACATTTTAAATTCTACATATTGAATTAGCATCTACCACATCTGAGATCTACTGTATGCATCCTGTTTATGGCTTAACAGATCTTAAAGATAGTTTCTGCTTTCTGTCCCCCGGGCAAAAGCACGTCTATGTCTGCAATCCAACCATTAAGTAGTCATAGTGTATATAAAAAGTGTTTCCACCTACCAGGAATAAAATAAAATTTAAATTATGGCACAATACTATGTGCTAGACACATAAATTTTTGGGGTTTGTGTTATTTTTTATCTACTTTGACAAGCTTATATAGGGAAATGTAAACTTCCTGCACTTTCTACTTTTAGAAAATACAGGGAGAATTGATTTGGGTCATAAAAGTCAGTGCATTAAGAACATTAACAAAGAAAAGGACTCTTGGAGATTTATAAATTAATGTGTGCCCTACTGACCATTAAAAAACATGAACCTTGCTTTTATCCTGTTTATAAGGTTGCTTTGAGGTTGAGCAGAACAAAGTTGACATATGTGTAATCTCCGTTGGGTCTATTAATCTCTCACCCTACTTCTGTCCGAGCATTAACATGTGACATGACTTGAGATGAGGTTCTCATCAATGCCAAATGTCCGTCAGGTACAGGGTATCTATTCTTTGAAAGTGAATAAAGGTTTATAATGTTTAATACAAATCCTGCAACTTTTGTATTTATATTTCTTATGTTAATATAAGCAATCTTTTGACTCATAATGTTGAGCTCAAATACATTTTCTTCTGAGCTCCTAAATTCCTAAAAGATTAAACTAAAAGGGATTTGTCCATCACAGCAAATTACATATTTAATATGATAGACAAAGAGAATTTACTAGGATATACTGATCTTTAAAAGCTTTTGGCTCCATAAATCAGGTTTTCTGATTTTGAGACTAATGTAATATAGGATAACTGATAAAATATTACCATGCCTTTGTTCCTATTAGTATATAAAGCAAAATGTAATTGCCATAAACCATAAAATACAATTGTAATTTTAAACCCCTAGTGATTTTTTCACCATTCCTTTGATTTTATTGTTTTTATTATCCAACAAAGTTTGGAGTAGAATGGAAGTTCTGGGTGAAATGCAGTAAACCAGTGTCCTTCAAATCTCAGAGGTGGGGTTGAAAATGAGGGGATGGGGGACATGGGGAGACACAGCTGACAAAAGTATACCCCCCAGACATATGTTCAAGTATTAAAGACCAGCATTCAGTGGGGAAAACTCCTTTTCAGGTCATGACCCTCACTTGTAGGCACAGTGAACCACCTAAAAAAAGCAGTTACTTTAGATAAACTAATGCAGCATAAAACTCAGGAGAGGGATATTGAAGGCAATGAAGGAATAGATGTTGGTGAGCTGTAAATGAAGACATAAAGTAGGATTGCATAGGAAAGGGTGTGATCTATTACCTTCATGACCTGTGATAGGAAGCAAGTCTGAAAGATGCCAGTAATTGTATTTTTGTATGTGGAGTTTGACTTGTTTTATTATCAGAGGGTAAAATTAATCAGGAAGGGGAAAAAAATGTGAGTCCAGAACAATGACAGCAAAATTGAGTTTTACTCTCCTCCCTGCCAATTTTATCATTGACTTTGTAATTAAAGCTTGAAGAGTTTCCTGCTTTTTTTCTCTCTTCTTTCTTTACAAGAGAGTAAAAAAAGAGGTGGACTTAAAATGCCAGGTTCATTCTCTCCTGCTACATGCACTAGAATTGTATATTCAGGCCAAAATGGTTTGTTTGAGTCATCTCAGGCTTCACCAACCTTCAGTAAATCGTAGGCCCAGTACAGAAAAAATCTGCACCTTGACCTTGAAATCTGAATCTGCGACTTTTGTGTAGCATCTTCCTCTCCCCACAGTGAGGAATGTTATTTTAGGAATAATGTAGCCTGCACTCTCTTTGGGTCCATCTCAGCTTGGAACATGGTCAGCAGCCTGAAAAGGGGCCACTCTGCTGGTTGTGTTCTGGAACACAGCAACCCAAGGAAATAATACCAAAGATGGATTGTAGCATAACTCCTTACATGAACAATTTTCTTTTTTATCTTATGCACCTGGTCTGCTTAACCTGTTTGTTGGATAACCTGTTGGAGTACTTGGCCGAGTGTTTAAAATATGTCTGAGAGAGTTAATCTAAGGTTTCTGGATGAAGACACTTCAGTCTGTAACTTCATAATTGTGAAAACACCACAGCCTTTTCCTAGCAATCCTGATCTTATCTTCTTGTAGAGCTTCTAATTCTTCTGCAATATAGATTTACAGAGTTTGCCAACTAAATTCTAGATTGATTTATTATCTTTTGGGGAATGTATCAACATAAGTAAAGGAAGATAGAGACTTTGAGACGCTGTCAAAAATTTTTGCATCTTATTTTATACAAGACAAAAATAAGATTATGTGTATTAAATATACAACACCTATTCATGTCACAACGCTTAAATTAATTTCTGTCTATTGTTGAACCACTATTTTAGATAATAGGAAGTCATCTGGTTTTGGGGTTCTTTTGATTATTTATATTTTCTTCTTTTTCTCCTACTTGTATCACAGAATGCAATTTTTCTCCCCACTCCTCACCCTCCCGGCCATCCATAACACCATTCCTTTCATTCTGTTTCTCTAAAAGCAATTTGTGAGTGATGTCTTCTACAATTTCCAGGACTCTTATGAAAGAGTCTTTTCTGGTTCATTCTTCCTATGTGAACTCACTGGTTCATGTCATTTGGTCTCTTCATTTTTCCTTTACAAAGTTAATAAGATGCCAGTGTATGTCTACATGAAAGACCTGTGGAGGCTGCAGGTACCAGGGCTGCATAATTGTCCATTAGACATGTATTTCTCACATAAAGTGAATATCTCTGGGCAGAAAAAAACCTCACTAAAATAATTAAACTAAGAAATATTATATTTAATAATGTTGCAGTTTTTAAAAAATCACATTTTATGAAGTTTAGATTTATTTTTAATTTTAGAGAATGGGCTATTTGACAAGGTAAAATATCATCCACTATTTCTTACTTGGTACTGCTTTCAGAATTGGATTACCCATAAGCTGGGTTTTCTTTTACCCTTAAATTGGAGATGTTCATAGCTGGCATTAAAATTTGAGCATGTCTATACAAGAAAGCAAAGAAATGCATTCAAGAGTAGCAATAAGAGCACACCAAAATATAGGAGATAATTAGTATAAATCAGAAAAATGTATAGAGAAAGACAAGCTCACATAGACAGGTCCAGAAACAACACTGTATTTTTTGGACTCATTTTAAATTGGTTGTGTTCAATCTAGATGCAATAAAATTTCCTGTCACATTCTAAAACAGAAGTGGTTCTGCCCCTCCGAAAATAAATCAGTTCTCTAAAATGGAGATTCAGAATAGTGGAAGAAGGTTGTGATGCCTAGTAAGCATTGTATTTCTGTAGCATGTAAGTCAGGCGTAATGTTCAGTCAACAGAATCAAGGGAAGAAACCCAACATTACCATTCTGCACATTAAACATTTTGTCTTAGGTCAGTACCAGCTGTCCTTGGAGAAGATGAAGCTTCCGCAGAAAGTGATGTTATGAGATGTAGTGCTGTTTCAAGGTCTTTGAAAAAAAAGGGGAAACTAGTACTCCTTCTTTCTCCTTTCCTGTCAGGAAAAAAATACGGCACTGATCTTTAGCTTCCCTTCACCTTCATGTTTCAATATAAGAAAAAGTATAATTTCCTTAATAATAGTACGACTTCCAGAGTCCATTATAGATATTACAAACGGTAATCACTCTATAGTACTGGGACCTTACACTTATTTCTAAAGACCTCCTGGACAATTAGTCTCAGGACCATTATACATTTTGATGTCTCTTCTGACAGTGAAGGGAAAGCTTCATTTTATCTCACAGGTCTAATGCTTATTTCTGGTGTTAATTATTATATCTGGTGTTAATTCTGGTGTTAAATTCATTAATTTTGTCTCATAAACTTCACAGTTATCTGACTGTCCAAATGTCTTTGAGTGCATCATGAGTGGTCTCAAATATGAGAAAACAGGAATGCATTACTGTTCTTGGATTGTCATGGCTACCTACAAGGACCTGCACTTCACAGACATCCAGTCCCATCATACTCAGCAAATCAGTTCAGAAACTCATGTCTGAAACTGATGGCAAGTATCTGATTCAAAGTAGGTTTTCTTCTAAGTTGTAACTATCATAGTAAATTAAATCATATTATGCTGTGCTGCACTGGTATACTAGATGCTGCTTAAGTCCAGGTAGACAACAACCTCAGCCTTTCCCTCATCCACTAAGCTGGTCACGCTGCCACAGAAGATCGGGTTAGTCAAATAGAGCCTGCTTTTCGTAAACCCTTGCTGGCTGGGCCTGATCCCTTGGTTGTTCTGCATGTGCCACATGATGCCTCTTAGGTTGATCTGCTTCATGATGTTCCCTGGCACTGAGGTCAGGCTTGCAGACCTGTAGTTCCCTGGGTCCTCCTTCTAGTCTTTCCTGTAGGTGGGTTTGCTAACTTTCAGTCAGTTGTGATCTGGCCAGCTACCCGTGGCAGCTAAGTGATCACTTTGTCCATCTACTAAGTCTTCTTTTTGCCTTCATTTATATACACACAAAACCAAAATTATTTATGTCTATACATAATTATTTTTGACTACTGATATGTAAGTAAGAAATTTGAGAGGAAGAAAAATATCAGAAAATAAATGCCGTAGGAATTTTGTAGTTGAGTAGAGAATAAAAAATCTAAATTAATAACTCTTATTCCTTATAAATCTACACTGGAAGACAGACTAGCAGATCCAAGCTATAATAAAATATATTTGGCAGAGGCCAGATGTCCAGCAGGCATGCATACTATTACAGACATGGCACAAACATGCCCAATTTTATTGTTGAAAGCGACATGTGAAAGGAGTAAGAGAAAGGCTTAGAGTTATTTACAGTGGAAGATGGCAGTGAAGGACACAGATGTGTAGAAAGCCAGGATTCATTAACTCTATTGTGCATAGAGATTCTTTGCAGAACAAATCCTGCCCTTGAACCACTCCCATGAAATAAATAGCAATAACAGATGGTAATTACCATGTTAAAAAAACCCCACCAAAATTCTTTCCTAGTGCTGAGTTTTTTTATGATGAAAAAGACAGCTGTGTGTTGAAGTACCTTAGACATAAAGTCAAAGAGCATTGTGATAGCTGCATTCACTTGAAATACCATACTTTTATTATAAGAGGACTTTTTTCAGGATACAGAGACCTCAGAAGAAAGAATATAATCAGGCATAAGTAGAGAAAGATCAGAAGGGAACAGATCAAACTACATAAAGTAAGCTGGAGTTGCTTATTTGGTTCTAGTTCTCTGACCTGCAAATTCAGCTGTTCTCGTAATAAAATCTATAAGTTGAAATAAATATATTGTCTATTTTTTACTGAAGAAAATGAAAAAAAAATTATGTAATTGTTATAAGTCAATATTTGAAAAACAGTTGATTTCTTTTCCAGTAGGGTATATGATAAAGGAGGAGCTTGATCCAGAATGCAAATCAGGACAGGTGATAATGACCAAATAAGTAATGAAATCATCAATTACTATTATCTATACTACTACTGTATATCACTGGGATCAGATTAAGAATATTGAATCACTGTCATTTCTTATTCTCCCTTCTTTTAAATTAGAAATATCTTCTGTATTCAAGTGATTTTACTGTTGATGATATTAATGAAATTATTAATTTTTCTTAGTGTATGGAATTTTAAAGTGGCAAAGTGGATCAGAATTTGTCTGTCACTGAACATCACATCATCTGTCAGCCACATGTTGCCCAAGGAAATAGGCAAGCTGTTAGCCTATTACTAATTTTAGTTTGTCTTTATTCAGCTTGGCTTGTTCTCTTGGGTCACTAATTAAAGTTTATGTGCTATGATTCAAAACAAAAAGTTCTTCTTCCTGAAAATATTTGCTATAATGAAAAGTGACCTCAATTTCTTATCAAAGTGTTTATCACAGACTGAAAGGTGTTGCATTTTTGCCTTTACACAAACAGAGAAGAGCAAAATATTTTGTAATTTTTGATTGATCTAACAGTTCCCATCATACTGCTGTAATTATTAAATTAGTAGTTCCTGATAAGCCTGTATTTATGTGCTCCCAAAAACTTTGGAAAAATTATCAACTGTAGGGGTGAATTTTCACTAAGAGCAAAATAGTAGTAGTATAGATATATATTATCAACTGTAGGGGTGAATTTTGAGAAATTGAGAAAAGAACAATGTTGAATTCTATGAAGAATAAATTACAGCTTCACACTGTTTTCAAACTGCTATTCAAAAAGCCACTCTGAGACACAGTGGCAAATTGACCAACATAAAATTGAAGGTAGACTTAACTTTGAATGCACATAGTATTAAAAAAAAAGTATTTTCCACTTTTTTCTTGGTTGTACTATTTTTTGTTCTGGTACCAACAGCATGATTTGAGAAGTTTACATGAATTTTAATGAAAAGCTATGGCTACCTTTTTTTCTCCTTCTTTTAAGCCCTGATTACAAATCATAGGATAATTTAAGTCTGAAGAAAACTCAGGATGTCATCTGACCAAGCCTCAGTAAGACTTGTCACCTTAAACTGTTCAAATAAAATGGAGGATCAGGTCTAGTATTCTATACACAATGCCATGTAATAACATTACTAACATAAAACCCACAACTCCTAATATAATAAAAAAGCTATGCATAATGATCAAAACCCAAACATTCTCAATGAGAAACATGATGATACATATTTGCTACCAACTGGCATTTATGTGACTCTTTTCCAGTATACAGATTTGCACAGACTTTTTCACACGAAGCTACAACATAGTTTAAGTTTTCTACCCACACTATCTATCTGGAGTAAAAGGCTAAAAGTAAACAGATTACCATTAGGCTTCTTAATCTGACCTCTTGGAGAGTGCAAGTCCTTGCCCATCAAGTTTATTAAAAAGGGCCTTAAGGTACTACTATTCCCTGAGGTGAGTACAAAAGAGAGCTTGAAAAAACTTCCCAGGAGGTTCAAAAACAAACTTTACTGGCAAATTTTAGAACATCAAGAATTTGGCAAAATTTAAAACAAATATTCAATCAAAATAAACAATTTCACAGAGCTTCAATTTAGCAAACTCTACCCATCTGACCTTAAATTACCCATATTTCAAGAACAGGAAATTCAGAGTAGAAATTAAGTGAAAGAGAGAAAAAGAAAGAGAGAAAGCAAGATAGAGCTACTTCAGATCCTAGTGTATTCTCAGCTGTCATACAAGCCAAGGACAAGAGGGACATGAGCACATGCATCTCAGGGCAATGGGTTTTACCTTCACTGACCTCCTGTACCCACATCTGCCACTCCTATTACCCCCAGCTGGGGTGATGTCGCACACGGACATGAAGGAACAAACAGAGCCAGTATCAGGTGAAAGAGAGAATGAGCTAAGAGCTTGGGCCCCAAATGGCCCGCTTCTTTATTTTATACACTTTTAGAAAACCTCATGGATTGGAGGGTGACATTACCACCCTTCAACCACATAGGTCAAAGGAGAAATCAATCAAACTTCTCCACCTTAGGAGAAAGAATGAAAACATCTTGGCACAGTTAGCATAACATGGCTTATGTTTACAGAAAGTGCGTGAGAACTCTATTTACAGAATTAAAAACACTGAAGAACTGTGAAAAGCAAGGCAACAGGGTTTCTTGTCATCCAGCCACTCTAGGGCTAGACTGGGGCTCAAGGGGTGGGGTGGGGGGCATTGCTTCCTGGGTGTGCTGGTGACAGACAACCGTTCTGGGCTGGACTAGAGGCTCCAGAGGGGTGGGGTATAGAGCAGTGCATGTCCCACTTTCTGCAGAATTTGCCTTGGCCCCCCTTACTCCTGCACTTCAGGTTTTTTGAGCCAGTAATCATTTTCTCCAGTCTCACACCTCTCTACTTCATACTCTAATTCATACTCATCTTCTCATGCATGATAACTGGAGAAGAAGGAGTTAGGATCGTTACTCCTTTACTAATCTGTAAAACCACTAAGATACAGGAGTCATTGATGGGATGGTAAAGTCAGCATTTTCTGTCAGCAATGGATAGCTTTTGTTTCAGTCAGTGTCTCTTTCTGGAACAAGATAGTTTTCCTAATGTCTCTGAAGACCCTAAAACAGAAAACATAGAAAGAATAACCATGCAAAAGTTGGAAGGGACCCATCAGGATCATGGAGTCCAACTCCTGGCCCTGCACAGGACTATCCCCAAGAGTCACACCACCTGCCTGAGAACATTGTCCAAATGCTTCTTGAACTCTGTCAGGCTGGTGCTGTGACCGCTTTCCCAGGGAGTCTGTTCCAGTGCTCAACCACCCTCTGGGTGAAAAACCTTTTCTTGATATCTGACTTAAACCTCCTCTGACTCAGCTTCAGACCATTCCCTCAGGTCCTCTCAGTGGTCACCACAGGAAAGAGATCATTGCCTGGCCCTCCTCTTCCTCTCACAAGGAAGTTGTAACTGCAATGAGGTCTCCCCACAGTCTCCTCTTTAGGCTGAACAGATCAAGTGACCTCAGCCGTTCCTCATACAGCTTCCCCTCAAGGCCTTTCACCATCCTCACCAATATCATCACAAATAATGTTACTCTATTTTAGACCCAAAGAGCATTTTACCTTCATAAAGCTTTTGTTTGGGTTTGGGTTTTTTGAAATATTGTGGAATTAAAATGCTATATATGTGGCCAAGACTGCTTTAGAGTTTTAATACTAAGAAAATAACAATATAGGACACAATTGTCAAACTATGTGCATTTTAAGAAAACCACATGACTAAATGCTGTGTAGGCACTTAGTTATGTGCAGCTGGTAAAATAGGAAGGAATTAATCTAGATAATTTTTTTCCAGAGTTTTTAATTGTATTTGTTTGCTTATGTATACTTGGCTTCAACTCACGATTCAGGAAAACATTTTTTTTACGCTGTCCTATATGATATACCTGAACTTCAGTTTAAATGGGGATTTACTTTTGCATATCCCTTTGTGCCTTCTTAGTCTTTTATTAGACTCATTAACATAATATCCTAAATTAATACTACCATGTGAGGGCTTGGGGGTTTTTTCCAACAGTTATTTTTTGTGTAACTGACCAGATGCACATATAATATTCAGTGAAATATATTGAATTTTAACAAAATACTTTGCATTCTTTTTTAAGAGATATGACTTGAATTTACTTAACTTACATGAAATTTGAAGTAGTGGAACCACTAGAAACTAACGCTAGTCTTTTGGCGGAGGTAGCATTTTTGGTAGGCCACTAGAAAACAAAAGGAATGAAATTGTATGGATAAATGACAAAAAGTGAACACAGATTAATATTCTATTCTGTTGAATTTGAAAAAAATAAGTTATGTAGAAATTAGTTTTGGGGTTTCAGTGGATTTGGGAATAAGGCAAACATGTAGCATGACTAAGAAAGACCTAGAGGTTTGCATCCTGTAAATACATAAAAAATATTTTAAGAGCTAAAACAAAACCAAAAAACACATCCAGTATTCTCTCTGGGATCTTCAGTCATCTTTCTGGTTCCCATCTTAGCAATTCCAACCACATCCATCTAGAAACTTTGAGTACTGAAGCTCCATAAAATGAAATTTAGAGACATGTAGCAAAAAGATGAAAATTCTCTTCTACGGGAACTTATTTTAACACAGACAATATTCTTCACATTTTTACCAAATGTCCTGTCACTTTTTATCAAAATCTTCTTTGGAAAATGGTATAGGAAATAAGTAGAAGCTTTGCTCTAGAGAATCATAATCTGAAGTTTAAGAAATGACGTGAATTCCCATGTATAAGGACTAAATAGGTGATTTGTCTCTGATTAATTTTTATGTGATTCTACAAAGTGAGAAAAAGAGAAATACTAAAGAACATGTTTATTTTCTTTCTCTCCATAAATGGATTTATTTTTCTTTGCTTTTTTTTTAAACATGTCTTTTTAAAAGATCTCCACTGTGGATTAAGGAGACAATCACACTAGTGTGATCTTTGATTAGTCTGGCTTTTTTGTCCCCTTCTGCAGTCATAAAATAACAAAAAATCAGAGAATCTGCAGCTAATGATTTTGAATCAGTTCTAGAGGGAAGATTGGTATGCATAAAGGAAGGGACCACACCTCCAAAAATATCTTTACAAAGGTTTGTCTTCCTTTGTTTATAGCCTGTGAAATAAAGCACTTTATTGACTCTCTTGTAAGTATGGCTCTTGGTTTTGCTAGGAAGAGCATTGCAACTCATTTTACAAAGCCATAAATTAATGATTATAGTTGTAAACATCTCAAAACTGGTGTTTTGAGCAATTTTCTGACTATTTAAAATTTTACTCGGCCAAGGAATATCTTGTTGTGAAGGCTTGCATATTTACAAACATGTTTTGTCTATGGATTGCTGTAGAAAAAAAAAGGACAAGTGAGCAACTTAATACTTTTTCTAATTATAGTTAGGTTCATGCAGAGTTGTCCCTAAGAGATTCAGCTGAATGAAATGCCAAGAATTTGAAAGAATCTTAGAACATACAAAAATGTGCAGGAAACTTTGCTATGTCGTTTTGAGCTGATGTACTTGAATTCTGAGCAAAGCTGAGGATTAATTTTTGTGATTCTTGATTACAGCTAGAACCCATAGATTAAATCATGGATGCAGCATATCCCTAAGGCAGAAAGAACTAATTGTGAGAATAGAATGGCCCAGATTAGATTTCACATAATTTAAGTACGAATTGAAAACAAATAAATTAGGAAACTAACTGAATCTTATAATTCATACAGAAATCTTTTAGAATCCAAAAATTTATTAGCTTATCTTCTTAAACATTCTGAAGATCCTTGATACTATTCTAAAAGGGTATAGTTTTATTTCAGGTATTACTGAAGTTCCCTGAAAGACAACAAAAATCTTTAAGCCTGAAGTCAACGATTACACCGCTGTGACATTGGACTTGTACACAAATAAGGAGAAGTCTGGTTTTCTGAGGGAGAAATTTTATTTTCAGTAACTGGAAATCAAGGAGGAAGGGAAATAATGTCTGTTATTAACCTCTACTTGTTATTGCATAGTGTCTCCTCACTTTTGCTTTAACAAGCATGAGTCACTTAAATGAGTAAAAATAAAACTCCAGGAATACAAGTAAAATGTGTCTCCCAGATATGCCTCTGAATATTGCAAAGTGAGTATATAAGATGTGAAACCTACTAATTCTGTTGCCTTATGCATTAATGGAAATGTTCAAGAGAACAGGAAATGCAGTACACAAACCATAGATAAAGTAACATACAAAAAGAAACTAAATGCTGACGATAGATGGAAGAATATGGTTGTTCAAGATAAGCCAAAGTTAAAAAGTAAATTATATAAATTACTTACTGAAAACTACTTGTAAAGCTTAGTAGATCTGGAAACAGTCTAGATAAGTGTCCATTTTCAGTGTATACTCATCCCAAAAGATTTTACTTCAGCTATTCTTTGCATGCGTCTCTCATAGGGGTTACACTACCACCGTGTTTGTTATAAGAGCTGTGTCATTTATCTAATATATTTACTGCTCTGGAAAGATGTTTTCTCTTTCCAGGCTGTGTTTTTGTATTAATCAGCTGCTCTCAAAAGCTGATGTTTTTTTGGTTTCCATCCAGACTTCTACAAACTACTACTTCAAAAGGAATAAGAAGCAAAAGAGACATCTAGGATCAAATTTAATAGTGTAAATCAAAAGAGAGAAAAGATAGGAAGAAGGCCTCAAGATTGTCCCAAAGAATTCTTCAGAACTGCTGCCAAGTCAGCTCTAGGAAAAAATTATTATCATAAAACAAAGTCCAAAAAATTTATTTAAACAGAACAGAACAATAAAAGAAGGAGGAACTGATGTAGTTGGTGGGCAAAAATAAAATGTAAAATACGTCTAGCCAAAAAGAGTTTGTTATTTTCATGTTTTATTATTTTTTCACAAGACTAAGCTTCTCAATAACTTAATTTTTGATATGTTTAAGCAATAAAGGAACTTAGAATAAATGATGTGATTTAGTTGGGCATTGCCTCTTGAAAAAAAGAGTTCTGCACATAGTGTGTAATCTTGATGCAGTATAAGCAGGAGTGCAATTGGGTTTTGTTTATCCAATATATATGCCAATATGTGGACAGCACAACAGTCTATTGTGTTTGCTGGCAGGTAAATTTCTCATTTAGTGAGAAGATAGCTCTTCTAAAAAAGCAAACACAGAACTTAATTGATAGTGAATGTTTAATTCATTTTCATAAAAATCAATAGTGTTTCTCAAGGGGATAAAGGTGAATTAATTCATTTATCTAGATCTTTAAAGCTGATGCATAGTAAACATGAGCCGTTTAGCAAAGGTTAAAGAGTGCTTGTTGGTAGGCCTTCAAAATAGTAACACTATTTTGATTTGTTTGATTTCTTAACACCAGGAGGATTATTTATATTAAATTATCACTGTATCATTCCACAGTAGAATGGGTGCTTCTTCATGTCATAATCCTGTTACTTGTAAATTCATAACATATGCAGCACAATCAAGACAGGAAAAAGTGGGTTTTTTTGATGAACAGAAGTGAATTCCACTGTTTTGATATGCAAACATTTTAAAATACATATATACAGGATGCTAAATGCCAGTACAATCTTAGCAACGTAAAGATAAAAACCCACTTTTATATAAAGCTTGTTAGAGTACCCATGCCTTGAGCATTTTAGAGTCTCGTTAATAATAAAAGAATGAAGGATAGGAAAAAGGGTAGATGTCTGACAATTGCAGGGCTTTCACAGTAGTCCATTATTATTAATTTGATTTGCTATTCCCTCCTTTGTTAATTCCATCACATGGGGTTTTGGGTGGGTTGTTTTGGTTTGTTTTCATTCCACAATCTTTACTGTCTGCCAGAAATCTCAAAATTTAAAGAGCAAAAAATCAGCCAAACAAATAAAGAAACAAACACTGGAAAGAAATAGGCCCCTTTTTGTGGATTTAAATGTTGTTTAAAAACATGTATTAAATTTAAATGTATTAAGACTTATATTTTACAAATTTGTTTGCACAAATATAAATCTCCTCTCCAGGACATTTCTGGAGTTCCCTGTTGATAAAATTGGTACTGAAGAACTGTGAAATTGTTGCCAGGAGAGGAGATGACCTTGTTGAGAGTGAAAAGTTGAAGATATAATAATAAAAGATAAAATTTATCTTATATTAATAATAAAATAAAATGAATATCTCACTCACTGGCATTTCTTTAATTATAAAACATTGTTTGATCTGTCTCCCTTTGAGATAAGAATTTAACAACTTATTAACAATGGTCATGCAGATCCTAGTTAACAGCACTAAGTGCACATGGCATTTGTAAATTCAGTTTTCTTCCTCCAAAACTGGCAAAAGACAAAGAGAACTATTGGTTCAGATAGGTTCAGCTGTACATGTACATGACACACTTCCAAATTCAACTGCCCCATATATAAGGATTTAGCCAGCCAGTTGCATTGGGATTTATTTGCTGATGGACTTTTGCAACTACAAAGAAGTTGCTTTAGAGGCTATTGACTATAAGAAGGCATGTGTCTCATTTTTAACAGGAATTGCCAGAAATCTTAACAGCATGAGAAGACTAAATTTCATCAGCTGAAAATCCACTGAGAAGTGACATAGCTGCTAGACCTTAATGGAACCCTGTAATCAAGAACAAAATTGTATACTTCAGTCGTGTCTTTCTGTCCAGCACTGTGAACTAGGGAAAACTTTGAGTACTTTACATTCAGCTTGGTAAATTGGGTATGATGCCATTTAGTCAGGTTTATGATGATTGATCCAAACATAATGGCCAGTCAATAAGATAACCAGGAATAGATTGCAAGCTGTATATGAAGATCTAGTCAAGGTCTGACTTTTAGCATGCAGCTGCTATAAGAACATGAGGTAAGCAAAAGTCTGAATCAATAGCATATTAACTATGTGCTATATCTAATTACAAATAAAGGAAGCTATAGGCAAATCCAGCTATATAGTAAATGTGATAGAGTTTATTCGTCTATGCTCCCATATCAGCTACCTTAAAGAGGGTAAAAAATTTCATCTCCATGTTGTTAAAGAGTAGTTAATTATCTGACATGTTATCTTACCTTTTGCTGTTAACTACACAGACAGCTTCAAGATATCTTGTTTATATGCCCATACTTTTATTCACAATATGTAGCCTTGGCTGGCGTTTTCTTTATCACGGCGGTAAAATGGTCTGCATGTGGTTTTACTTAGAATTTTTTCCCCCTAAGGAATGCTATTGTTCCAGCTGTTCCAGGGGAAGAAAAAGAAGTGAAAACTTTTAATTAGCTTCCACCTCAAATAATAAACAAAAAAGTATGTTAACAGATACAGACATAGATTACAAAAAAATGCTTTCCTTATTTTGTTCTAATTTTAAAGTAAATGAGAAATCAACTCACCTTCATTTGGGGTGAGTGTTGATTCATTCTGCTGAATCTTTCTAATGAAGTTGGTGTTTGGGTGAAACATCCTTTCTCAGAGGTTTCTGCTGGAAACTCATTATCAGCCACCACATGATAAATAATTTCAGTATGTATAAATAAATCTGTTATAATCAGGTGCAGTATAGTAGCAAAACTGTTACATCACTTAAAAAGCTGCACTTACATATACAAGAAATCAAGAGTGGGTTCATGACATATACAGATCTACACTGCATCACTCAGTCCCATACAGAGATATTCAAGCTAGCCCAGCACAGGATGGATCTGGAATTAGAAGCAGCACTGCTGTGCCAACACCATGCCGTGCCAGAGCCAAATAATCCTGTTAGGAGGCTGTGCTGATGCCAAGACCCAAATGTATATCTCTATCTGATTCTGTAGAGTTCATTATATACATACTAGGTTGTTGGGACATTCGTTATATGGAACTGCATTTTATGGTGCAGGAACACGCAGATATCCTTATTTACTATGAAAAACACAATGGACCTTGATATGCAGCATTTAGTGTTTATTCTCCTTCTGTTATGAAAACGACTTACATTTTCAAAAACTCATTATATGGCAGTAGGATTTCACAGTCTAAGATTAATATCCTTCCAACTCTACTTCAAAGAAAGGCTGACACTATTCCAGGCTAGAGGGTTGTTTTTTGCACTTCAAAAGTGCAACAGAGGTTCATGTAGACATATTAGGAAAAAGCCAAACCAGCTAACCTTGGAACCTCTGGGAGTCTATCCACGACAACATAGATGCCAGAGTAAGTGTGCTATGAAATACTGGATGAGAATCCAGAGGATAATGTCTGATGCATTATTGTCTGAAGGTGCAGAAGTTACATTTGGCCAAGGACATTAAGAAGGTAAGGCAGCTATTCTTGTATACTGCTACTAGTTTCTAAGCCGACTGCTTTCAAGAGACCTCATATTTGCCTACACAAGCTGTAGTTGCACATTTAAACACCAATGTGTTTGTACAGAATTGTGAGCTATGTCCATGCACTATTTATAAAATTAGCCCTGTCCTTGTTAAGAAAGAAGCATTTGTTTCTCTACGTCAGAGAACAACAACAAAAAAACCCCACTTAATGGAGATCTTGCCATCTCTGAATACATCTTCTACTTTGAATGTTCTCTTTTCCATAGGGTGTTGATTCTGTGTTGTCTTTTCCATAGGGTGTTGATCTTTCAAGCTGTTAAACTCGGACTGTTCTACAGTTTTCTCTACATATCTATGTTAGAATATATCCTACATGTACACTCTAGCAAGATCATGTTAGATACGAAAGCAAGTACCATTAAGCTAAAATATCGTCAAATACAATGTAGAGTTTGCATACCTCAGGTTTAATTTGGCCCATTGATTGCTCATACAGAAAATACACCAGAAATGTCCATGTTTAATGGAAGGAAATAAGATGTACTAAGGTTTTTCTTTGGACTTCATCCACACCCTAGAAGGAATACAGTTCCATACCTCTGCCTCTGTAATAGTAACTATAGGGGTGTGACATCAGTTAAAGAAAACTATGGCATTAACAAGGTATATACTATCTGGGTGTCAAAAAAGATCCAGATCACTTGCATGGTGGAGCCATCTACAGCTTTGTTTAATATTTTCCAGCTATTTCATTATAGTCTGCAATATGTAGAAGTTCAAAAAGCGAATTTTGCCTAATTCTATAGACTGACTAAATACCATTAGTTGCTCAAATTGCAGTAGGATAGGACACTCTTTATGTATGCACCAAGTTTTATGACCCTATGCCTGAGTACCTTGTTAAGCAACTTTGCCTGCTCACAGTATGAAACGTGATCTCTTTTTACAGTAATAAGAGTAGTGGTCTTTTAAATTAGGTACATTACAAAGTTTGATACCTGATTGAGTCACCTTAGAAAGTGAGTAAATTCTGATTGAAGACAATGTTTAGATTAAAAATCTTGGTAAAAGATTTATTATAAATTTTTAATTTGTATGTTCTCTATCATTTCTTGTCACCTCTCAGAAAAGTAACAGGAAAAGTAGATTGCACCGCACTTTAGTCTTTTCTTAATAAAATATTTCCTGTTGTCAGACTTTTACTTCACTTTTATGATTTCTCTAAGGTAAGAAATATAAATAAAAGAGCCGGTACATTACATTATCAAATGTGGCTAATTCAAGAAAAAGGTTTTCTTTCCATGTAGTATAAGAAATATATAGACTAGGGAACCAATAAATAAGTTTGGAAAACTTTTTTTATGCAATGACCCTTGATTTCCAAGTGTCTGTTCTATCTCAGTTTGCTTGCCTGTAGTTTTTAAATCAATATTGATCTTGGAGCTTTGTAGAAACACATGCTGATAACTCTGCAATTATTGTCTTTTCTCTTTAATTTCTTCAACCATGTGCAATTTTAACATTTTCAAACTGTGTATGAGTAGTGCCATCACAACAAGTAGATCTTTAGAACATGTTGACATTTCTGGGGAAGCATCTTAGATCCTAATCGTAATGTCTCCAACTAATCAGTGATGTAGTAGCAATTACTTAGGTCAGTGCCTATCTTATTATCTTAGTGGAGAAAATGTGTCAGTCTAGGGCAAAGGAAAGAAGCCAGCTATAAAAAAAGAAAGAAAGCCTTTTATAAAAGCATATATAAATCAAATATACTTCCGTACAGAGAGATATATCAAGCAGTAACTTATTTGTTGGCAGCATATACTGTATTCCTAAGCACATATCTTTCTGGGTTTATTTGTAGTCAATAACCACTCAAAAGATTCTAATAATCTGGGGCAAGGTAAGGGTAGACATTACAGACTACCTTGCTCAAAAATGTGATTTTTTTGGTGGGGAAGTGGACAAAGTGGGAAATGTGAGTGGGAATAGGAGGGAAGGGGAATTGAATTTTTAGTTGGAGCTTAATAAGAAATAACTTCTCTACTCCGAAGTATTGTGGAGATGCAAGCACTTAGGCTTCCCATTAAAATTATAAGAACCTTGACCATCAAAAGTGGTGATTCTTTAGAAATTACAGAATTAGTCAAGCTAATGTTTTGAAAATATTTTGTTTTTTCTGCTTTATTTTTAACTTGTTAATTATAATCAGTATGTTAAAAGATGGTTTTCTTAAGGTAAACAATTTTCTTTTCCCCTTAGCAAGATGTTAAAATGTGCAGATTCAATAATTTTAAAAATTTCTTTAAAAGAGCTTTTGAAATGTAAGATTCATTTAAATAGTCTTTTCTCCATATATTGTTACAATTTCAATAAGTAAATATATATAGAAAGAGGGAGGATGGGACACTTTTTTCAAAAACATGATAAATTTTGCAATCCAGTTTCTAAAAGCATTGCTACTCTGCATGTCTGCAGTATGTGAAGGGGCATTTTCAGAGGCAGGTGAAAAATGACGTTCTGATTAAGGTATGAATCTGTGACTCAGAAAATTAGTAAACATGGAAGTTTAGCTACAAGCTTCCACTGTGATATTAGATAATTTAGTTACTCTCTATTTCAGTCAGCTCTTCTCTTTGAAACAGATGTACCTTTCAGAGGTATTGTAAGGGTGAAGGTATTAACATCAAGCTGCTGTGGTGATGAAGGTTCTGTAAGTACCCACATAAAAATAGTGAATGTACTTGGACGGCAGTTCATTCAACAATTAATGAAAAGGTGTATTTCCTTGCCTATGACCATGGTGGAACTATTCAATGCAGTGGCTCGTTATTATAATATATTATTTGTTAAAGTATCACTTTTATCTTTAAAGTGAAATAGTCTCTGCAGATTTGTCCTTTGTGTCCTTAGCTCTCGTGTTAAGGACTATCCGTAGGGGTATTTTAAACATCCTAATACTTGCATTTCTTAAAAATTTAGAAAAAATATAGAGGTCCTGTAAAATCTTTCAAAGTACTGCAATTAAATGCACAATCAAAATCATTGTGTGATTCAGATGGATATATAGATCAGCACTATTCCACCTCCCTTAGAATTCAAGGTTCTCAAAAGATCAGTTTTATATTTACTTTTCTGAATAGATAAAAAATACATACATAAGACATATAAATATGAGTTAAATATATAATTAGGCATACAAAACATTACATAGATGATTTGAAAATAAAGAATACATTCTAAGCAAATTACTCTAAATATTCTCAATTCTAAACCATTCTGCATTTAACTGACGGAAGGTAGGAATAATATTGACCAGGTCTTGTCCCATCACAGAATAGGTGATTTTATTTTGAAAACTCCTCTGCTACTTCCAGATAGGATATTAAGATACAAAACCAAAAGCAGCTATCAGACACAAAAATAAAAGTAGGCATCTAATAAAAGGACAAAAAAAATGTAGCTTTTTGCACCAACATTTGAAAATTAATATCATTACTGCAATAAGGATTAAGATGGCTTAGTGTCACTACTGCAGTTTCCTTATTAAGTAAACTGGATATCTGAAATATGCCATTGAAATCTAGGTCATAGATTTTGCAAAGAAATATGACATAAAACACACTTTTTTAGATCAGTCTTTAGTAAAACAGAATACAGAACCATATTCTTTCTGAATCTGTTTTCTTGAAGTACTCCTTATTTCCTAACAAGGCCATGTAGTGGAGAAAGCAAAAAGCAAGAAAGCAAACAAGCAAGAGAAAGCAAGAAAACATGAATACAGGGAAGCAAAGAATTACTTGCTCATGTCCACAGAAACTTTTTTCAAAGGAATATAAATTTTGAACTTGAATTCCATAAAACTTTCTGACTTTAACTTTGCTTTATTTTTTCATGTCAAGAATGATCTGTCTATGGCTTATATAAAATAGCCACAGTATTTATTAATTCTATTGTAGAACATTTACTTAATGAACAAAAATATCTGCTTTAAAATATTCTTTGGAGCTTTTCTACATGAAAAAAAATGGAAATTTAGATGAAGAAAATAAAAATAATTCAAATAAAACAATAGAAGAAAGTATTATTGTGAAAGTCCTGGAAAAAAATCTTTTTTTAGCATTTAAAATATGTGGTTTATTTTAGAGTTTTTTTCTTTGAAAACTATACCATTAGGCACTTTAAGTCTAGTGTAGCTGAAAAGTATATTTTTTTTTACATTCTAATGAACAGTTTTTGTTCCTGTTAGCATTTGTAACTACTTTCTGCTAACATGACAGACTCGAATTCTTCATTTCCTGGTTTTTTTTTCCTGTTTTCAAAATATTTCATTAAGGTAGTTTGTTGAGTAATTGGTAATCTTCCTCTTCTCAAAGCCACTATAAACTTCTTTTGTTGTTACTATTGCTTTATTCTAATCATGCTTGATTGGGTTTATTTTCCCTGGAAAGAAATATTTTGCTGCCTTCAGAATAGACATTAAGGCAGACACATGTGGTTAGCAGCACACCATTGAAATTATAAGGTCATTTTTTTACAAAAACAACTCACTAAGTCAGAAGGTTTTTTTCTACTCCTTCCCAATCCTATGCTGTCGAATTCTAATTTGTTTCAGTTGCCATAAACACCATTTGGGAATTCAGTCAGTTTCTAGGGTGGAAACCAGACTGCTATGTCTCCTTTAGTTCATGCCCTGTTAGATGCCCTCTGAATAGGCACTTATGTGTGGCAGTTACCTTGAACTTTGAAAATGATGAGGCAGAGAAAGGATAGAAGTGAATTAGTTTGTCTGTTATGTTCTAACATTTGTGGTGTACATAAGCATCAGAAGTTACAGATGATGCCAGCAAAAGTCATCATTGAGGACTGAGCATAGCCCATGGGTACAACACCAGTCAAAGTATAAACTCCTATGTGTGCTAAAATAGTCATGCATTGTTTCTTACATTCAGACTTCCTTATTTGTTTTACTTACCTTTCACTGTCATCTTCTGTATGTGACATGTGCAGTGTGATCTGAAGGTTATGGCTTATTGCCACACTTAAATTTTGATCTACTTATGCTCATTCTAATTCATTTTATCTCGTTATATCATGAACAGGAATACTTTGGAGTCATTACAAATAAAAATGTGTTTTCCCCACAATTTAAAAGAGATGGTAGTAGTTTTTCATTTCTGCATGTAAGCATTTCTTAACTCTACAAGGCTGGGAGAACATTGAATTTTATGGTCCTTAGAAGTCCCTTCTGTACCTAACCATTTTGAGATTCTGTAATTCCTTCTCATAGAAACACTCTGCTTTTTGGGTCACAGTATTTCCCCTAGTCCTTGGGCTCACTATATTTCCTAATTCCAAAGTGGAACACTCTGCAGAAAGTGCTAGGGGTTAATTTGTATATTATCAAGCATTCTTTTGCTTTAGAGAGGCTAGATGTGACCCAGAGACAACATGAATATCAGATAGATTGTAAAACTTGAGCCATGTAAATGATGGCATTTATGGCTATGTTTAATGTATTTCATAAGGTGGAAACACTAAACTCATCACTGTATCTCAGCATTTTTCTGTTTCCATAGATTCCAAAGTGAAACCTGCCATCTAATATTAAAAAAAATAAATACTTCTTCCAAATATAGCAAATTACCCTTATCTGGAATGATCAAAGCTGGATACATTTGCATGCTTTCTCTGCTGAAATTATTTATTCAATAAAATCCACAAACTGATAACCAGGGGCCTTTGTACTTAAATTCTCTTCATTAAGCATTGCATTTTATGGCCTAAAAATGTTTTCAGCTGAATTTGTATAAAACAACTCCACATATGTGGCTAGTCAAAAACAACAAAAGCCACAACATTCCCTGTGGTGATCAGCAAATAGTTATTCAAGCATTGTCTTCTGCTAGGAAAAGGCATTCTTTAATGTAATTTAATATCATATATCATCAAAGCTAAAAAAAATCCAAAATACATTGGTTTTAACTTGGCATTTTTCTCTTAACATGCATAAACCTTGATTTTTCTCCCACTCCCTTTATTGTCTACTGTCTTGCCGAATGACTTTTGTGTTTGGGATAGTTCCTCCAGGTTCTACCTTCCTTATTCTGTCCTCGGACGATTAACTTCAGACTCTTCTGAAACCAGTTCCCTTTCTCAAACAGGTATCCTAACTAACTGCTTCAGCCTTACACTTCATGCTTTTTGCTCTCATCTTCTGAGAGACAACATAACATACTAGTAGGCAACAATATTCTACTAGTGACTCAGTAATTGCTCTCTGTGAGAACGTGCTCCAAGTTTGTGTCATTGAATTAAACAAAAATATTACTTTCACATGTAACAATTTTGGGGGTTTAATCAAATTGTTAATAGTTAGAGTAGAAACATAAAATCATTAAGGTTGGAAAATACCTTCAAGATCATCAAGTCAAACCTTTGGCTGAATACCACCTTGTCATCTAGACCATAGCACAAAGACAAGACTAAGCATTCAGCATAGCAGCCCCAGTCATTTTTTCAACACTTCCAGATGACTCAGTCATCTCCCTGATGACTTAATCATCTCCCATTAAGCATTTATTCCAATGCTTAATCACTCTTTCAGTGATTTTTTTTTCTAATATCTAAATTGTACTTTCCCTGGTGTAACTTGAGGCCATTCCCTCTTGTCACCTGTTGTCTTAGAGAAGAGGCTGATGCTCATCTTGCTACAAACTCCTTTCAGGTAGTTGTAGAGAACAATAACATCACCTCTGAGCATCCTCTTCTCCAGGCTTACCAACCCCAGTTCCCTCAGGCACTCCTTGTAAGGCTTGTGCTGCAGACCCTTGACCAGCTTTGTTGCCCTTCTCTGGACCTGCTCCAGCACTTCCATATTTTTCTTGTAGTGAGAGGCTCAGAACTCAACACAGGACATGAGGTGTGGCTTCACCAGTGCCAAACACAGCAGGTCAATCACTTTCCTAGTCCTGCTGGATGCACTATTGCTGATACAGTCCAGGATACCATTGATCTTCTTGCCCACCTGGCTCATTTTCAGCCACGGTTAACCAGCACCATCAGGTCGTGTTCTGCCAGGCAGCATTCCAGCCACTTTTCCCCAAGTCTGTAGCCCTGCATGGGGTTGTCATGACTCAAGTTCAGGACCCAGCAGTTGACCTTAATGAACTTGATGTTTGTTGGCCTTGGCCTATCAATCCAGTGCCCAGATCCCTCTGCAGGGTCTTCCTACTCTCCAGCAGATCAACACTGTCACCCAGCTTCGTGTTGTCTGCAAAATGACTGAGAGTAAACTTCATACAGCTGACCATTAAAAGATTTTGAGTCAAAAGATAATCAGGAAACACCTTGTCTCTGCTGTGCTCCCAAGGATCTGTTTCTCTGCATGTAATCACCATGCATAAATTTCCCATTTGTAAGTTTGTGATTGCAATGGCCTATATTTCACAGATGTGTTGTTATGGTGACTGAATTAAAAAGGAAAAATTAAATGGGGATAAGGAGGGTCAAGTATCTTAAATTTAAATTTAAAAAATTAAAAGCAGATTTCTTTCTCTAGGTGAATCAGATAAAGACATAGGGTTAACAAATGGGAATGGCAAGAAAAAGACAGAAACAGATAGGATGAACAAAACTGTGAACAAAAGAAATGCTGATTCAAGAAGGAAAAGGTTTCAGAAAAGTAGGTGGGCAGCTTAGGCTAGCCCCTATGGTGAAACTAATTTGCCTGAGTGATACTTGTACAGCAGAAAATGCAACCTGACATTGACCTTGTCAGTATTACAGTCACAATGTTTTCACAAGGAAAAAAAATCCTTGAAATATGGATTTCAATAGAATGAAAACACATGGTATCCTTCCACACAGTGCAAATTTCTTCTTTTTCTGCACAAACCAGGCATGAAAAACAAAGGAGAGTTCCATTTTTCAGTTTTCTGCTTTCTTTATAGGAGTGGAGAATCGATGAATATACTTTTATGATGTTTTTCCAAGGTTTTTGTATAACAGAGGCTTGGTCAACATTTATCAGTGCTAAGTAACATCTCACACCTATTTTTTAGTTTTGTATTGTAGGGATGCAATTTTTTGCCTTTTCTAATAGCTGCACTACAATCATGGAATAATTTTAAAACAGAAGAAACAGAAAAAAGCAAACAACAAAAATAACATCAACAAACATAACAAAAACAACAAAAAAAACCCCAAACAAAACAACAACAATAAAATCCCCAGAATGCTCAAGAATCTTGAGGATAAAGTTGCAGTACTCTGACAGCACTGCCACTGTGGTGAGAGTGAAACAGACTGCAAAGCCAAACAGTATTCCTGTGCAGGACACTGAAAAAGATAGGCATTCTTCTCCCAAATGAGGTTGAGATAGTACAAGTCCTATTCAATTGGAGTCCCTTTGTTCTTCCTGTCTTTACTTCTTCATCACAAACCTTTTCAAAATTTCACATTATGAGGATTCATACTTCAGACCAAGACACTCAGAACATGGCTCCTTGTGTAAACTCTTAGGGGAATTTACAAATACACCAAGTGCAGATTTTCTCCCATCGCTCACACATCCATGCTTTGAGGGTCAAGGAGAAGAACTGTAAATGGGAAATAGCTCAAGAGACCTGTCTTTGTACTCCAGGTTGGATGGCATTGTCACTAGATATTTGATATGACAAGTCAGTTCCTTGTATCCGTACCAGCATGTAGGGTTGAAAGAGAGAAATAAAATAATGTTTTTCTGCATGATTATGCCTAGAAGCATAATCATTCTTACTTTTTTTATACTGCTCTAAAAAACTGATAGTCACATCACTTTCACACTGTTGGGCATTGGGTTTGTATTGCAAGGTTTTGGCTGGGGGGAATGCAAGGGTTGTTTCTGCAGAAAGTTGTCAGAAGCTTCCCCTGTGTCTGACAGAGCCAATGCCATCCAGCTTCCAGAAGGACCGGCCACTGGCCAGGACTGAGCCTATCAGTAACAGTGGCAGCACCTCTGCAATAACAGAGTTTAAAAAACACAGGGGAAACAAAATTAAGAAAAAAGAACAGCCTGAAGAGAGTGAGAATATGTGAAAGGAACAACCCTGCAGACACCAAGGTTAGTGGAACGGGAGGGAGAGAAGGTGCTCCAGGTGCGTGATGAGAGATTCCCCTGCTGTGGTGAAGACCATGGTGAAACAGACTGTCCCTCTTCAGCTCATAGATGTCTATGGGAGAGCAGATATCCATCTGCAGGCCATGGAGGATCCCCTGTTAGAGTAGATTCCTGACAGGACCTGTGGCCCTGTAGAGAGGAGCAAGCACTGGAGCAGGTTTGATGGACGGTCCCTGAGAGGGACCCATGGTGGAGCAGTTCATGAAGAAGGGAAGTACTCAGGCTGCAGAACTTCAGGGAGGACTATCTCCCATGGGAGACACCCAACACTGGAGTGGAGAAAGGGTGTATGTAGTCCTCCCCGCAAGGAGGAAGGAGTGGCAGAGACTGATGATGAAATGACTGCAGCTGTGATGAACTGACTGCAACCTCTATTTCCCACCCCTCTGTACCACTAGGGCAGAGCAGACAGAGAAATGGGGAGTGAAGTTGAACCCGAGAAGAAGGGAGGTTTGGGGGAAGGTGTTCTAAGATTTACTTGTAGTTTTTCATTACTCTGATTTTGATTGGTGATAAAATTAAACTAATTTCCCCAAGACAAGTGTGTTTTGGCTGTGACAGTAATCCCTGAGGGGTCTCTCCTTGTCCTCAGCTCACGAGCCTTTTGTTAAGTTTTTTGCATCCTGTCTAGCTGAGGAGGGGAACCACAGAATGACTTTGATGGGCACCTGATGCCCAGCCAGGGTCAACCCAGCACACTGTGTTTCAACATGTTCAGGGTCAATGAGCAGAAAAATCACTCTGAAAGCCCTTAACCAGATTCCTGACCAGAAATGAAATGTAAATCGGCCCATACTTATGTAAAATTCTGTGCTTGCCTCTGAGCTCCTTCAAGTTGGTCACCTAGGGTTATTTACTGTTTCATATTTAAAGCTTTGTTTACAGCAGAATGAAAACACAACATAAGGTACAAACTGACTTTCTGTGGAAAGAATTATTTGTCCACATCTCTGATTAAATAGTAAATGTTGATCACCCAAGAGGTACAGCAATTCTTACTTTTAGCTTTAAGGGAGTTGATTCGACCCAATTTTATTTAGTTACTTACTAAACTATCCATGTCATTTACCTGTTTAAAGAGCTTGTTTCCTTGGGTAAAATTCCTCTGGCCTAATTTTGCAACTAAAAAAGCTTAAGACTTCCAAAAGGTGGCTTGTATCATCCTATGATAGCTATTCAAACTAGAACACCTAAATCACACTTCAGTCATGATTATTTTTCTTCATTGACTTTAAGTGGACATTTGATGTCTTAGTGACTCTTTAATGTCTAACTTTTAGACTTCTGAAACTAGGTAAGATGAATAGCATGTACCGTATAAAACCAATGCATTTTGCAATGAAGGAATATCAAATATGTGTGTTATCAATCAAATAAAAGGCGAAATTGCAATAACATAGGTGATATTTCCTATAGTGTCATGGTTCTCAGTATCCACTTTTAAGTTCTGTCTTTGATTATTACTCTCTACTTCTACCCAATGGTAGGTATCTTGTTCATTTAACTACCTCCTGTGGACTAACATCTTCCTCTTTCCCTACCTTCCCTACATCTTCAACCATCACTTTGCTGAACATCTACGGGACACTTTTTATCCTTATAAAATCTCCATGACCTGTCTGTGAGTCTACAGGTCCTCTAACTTTACCAAATTCCTTGCTCTTTTCACCTTTCCCCAGAGTCTCTCTTTCCTTCTTTTTACTTAATCTGTGTCTCTCAGCCATAAGGCTCAAGTGGAGAGCAATACAGGTAACTAGAGAGAGGTCTTCTTTATCTTACGAAGTACAGTGTTGTAGGGGGTAGCTTCAGGCACTGTATGAAATAAGCTCCCCAGTGGGAGATGGGAAAAAGAAGCACCTACCATTGCATTCGAACCTTCAAACAGCTACGTTGTGCTGCAAGCTTGAGCAAAGTTTAATTCTACAGTAATTTAAATACTATCTTTGTCTGGGACTTCACTTGAACAGCTCTGTCCAAGAATAGGAGCATTCAAGAGTACGTTTTGCTTGAATATACAGGTTTTTATCCCAGCGAGTAATGTCACTCTTCATTGAAACTCTGTGCACAAGTTACAATTTTACTACATGTGACATAAAAACACTCCAACAACAAACCAAACCTGTATCAAATCTTTATGTTTTAAATAGTATTGAAAGGTACCTTTTTTTTCCAGCTGCCATCTTGGAAAGCAACATATATCCAAAGCAGAAACCACATGAAAAAGTCCACTGTTGTTGCTGCAGCTTTTGCCTTGCATATGCCAAAAACATTCCTCTAACACTTAAAAAAGAATTCAACTGCTGATAACTACTGGATTATGGAGGAACAATGAGTCCCCAAAACCCACAAAAATGCCAATATTTGAATTCAAATATTGGATAGTTTTGTACTAGGTAAACAAGTTATATCAGTCACAATGTTGAGGAAATATGACGCTCTGATGAGAGAGGCAATAGACCCATTTTATTGACTTAATGGTTGATGATAGTAGTGTTAAATATTTGATCATTTAGAAATTCAACTAACGTAAACCCAGTATTTTCACTGTTAATATGACTTCTTTTTCACATGGAACTTCCCCCTAAAAGAAAAAAAAACAAACAAAAAATCCCCCCAAAAACCAAAAAAACCTACACATCTCTAACTTATTTTTAAATTTTAAAGGGTGTTTTCCTTTTATGCTTATGAAGAAGAAATATTTATTAAGTCTACTTCTAGGACATTGATAGAAAAATGCATATTTCCTTTTTTAATAACACACATTTTTTGTTTCTATTTATATACATGAAACTTAGGATTTCTCTTCTATTTCTACATCTTCTACTGCATCCATGTCTTATCCTGTCTGTATTAAATTGCTTGTTCCTTTCAGCATTTTCTAGGCTAAATTCTTACTTATTACAATGGGTTTATCCATGGGTTTTTCAATACATTTCTTCCTCCTTTTGATCTGAGGAGAGTGACACTTTCTCTAGTTCTTTCTATTGCTATTGAACATATGGGTTACATCCATGAATTTCTATATTTTTAAAAGCTCATTATGCTGAAGGGTTTTCATGCTGTGTTTGAATTCAACCATGCTACTGACCATACTGATAGGCAGATATTTATAAAGCACTAATTCTGAAACTTGAAATAAGAAAACAATTTATAGCTACATTTTAAACAATCAACTATTTTATCCCAGTAGTTTTCTTCAATCTCAGATAATTTCAGATTAGGTTTGAGAAAATTCCATTTCTTGTTATATTCTTAGACAATTTAATTTAATAGCTTAACCTCTGCACACTTGGTTTAGCTAAATTACACCTTAAGACCAGAATAAAATTCGAAGGCTTAAATATGTGAATTCTCAAACCACGCAAAAACCAAAAAATAAAAAATTAAATGCTTGAGGAAAATTAAGAAGCTTGTCATTCTTCTTCCTCCTTGTAAACGTAGTAAATTTTTTAAGTTAATAGTAGGTCTCAGCCCCATAAAATCTAGTTGCCAATCACAGAAGCAAAATAGTTTAAGGGCTGTCTTTATAGAAACTAACATTATTCTTGAAACTCTCCAATGATCCTTGTTAACTTCTTTTACTTTTCAGACAATTTTCCACTTTTTATTTTCATTAAGTTTAGCTCTGAGTTTGAATCTCATCTTAGCAAAGCAAACTAATTTCAGAGTAACTCTGGAATTCAAAAGGAAAAAGAGAAGAATAGTTTTTATTCTGTTGGTTTTTTTTGTTGTTTTGCTTTCCTGTTAATCATAATTGTATTTTAAATTATAAGTTATTATTTTGGTGCTTTTTTACCTATATTGGTATTCCCCATGGTCAAAAGCAGAATGTCAGTTATTCAGACTGATCATCTGACTGACATGTCAAAATATATTTTTATGAAAAATCACTTTTCATAAAAACAGGCAGATTTTAAAATCAGACATCCAACATTATCCTTCCTGCTGCCCTTGTCTCTAAATATTTTTCCAAGTGTTTTTGCAATTCATTTTAAATCATTCAATGATTTAATTTCTTTGTTCACTGAAATTTCAGATGCCAGAAGAGCTATCTGTATCTATAAACTGTCCCAAATTTATTTTCTTTGTTCATATGTAGTCTCACACTTAATAGGTTAAATCTGTAACTAGCTCTATATCCAGCAGAGAAGGCAGGCATAGAAAGAGTTTGATTCCCCCCATCTGCAATTCTTTCCTTATCTTCTTAGCCTCATGTTTTGATAAACTTCAGTGTTCAGGCAAAAGGCCTGTTAAATATCTGCTTCATATTAGTAATTTTGATTTTCTTTGTTCTTTTGTTTCTCAAAGTTCCATTGTAATTTTTCTTTTATCATATCTCTGAAATATCTCTTTCTTCTGAGGATTATGGCAAACACTAATCCAACTTGGGTATTGAAAATGACCTAATATATCAGTTTGGAATGCTTCCAGCTGAAGAAAATCTCATTTCTCTAGTCTCTATACATTTCTTCTCAGAATGTTATCTGTCACAAAAGAGGCCTTTGATCCACCAGTTAGAGCTGCATTTTTGTTTTGCTAGCTGATTTTTGCAGATAATTTTATCATTTATTCTCTTATTTGTCGTTTTTCCTATATACTATACTGCAGCTGGTAGGCATACATAAAAACACCTAACTATCCTCTCTGCATCCGGGTTGTGTACTTGTAAGTGGTCAGATTTAATGGAAACAGGGCCTCAGTTTTGTCATAAATATATTCAAAGTAAAGGAACTTTTTAGAGGCTTGATAACAAACAAAAAACCACCCTCACAAACAAACCAATAAACCACAAATTGCCTGAAGTTTTGTAGAATCACAGCATGAATCACAGAATGGTTTTGGTTGGAAGGGACCTTAAAATTCCACCCCACCTGCCATGGGTAGAGACATCTTTCAAAAGATCAGTTTCTTAAAGCCCCATTCAACATGGCCTTGAATACCTCCAGAGGTGGGGCATCTACAACTTGTCTGGGAAAGCTGTTCCAGCATTTCACAACCCTCATCATAAAAGTGTCTTCCCTATGTCCAATCTAAATCTAGCCAGATTCATATTAAAACCACTGAAAGAGAGGTATTCTGCCATCTGGTTTTCACATGACTACGAAACCTTACGTCATAAACTTGAATTTTCATTTTGTAACTATGCTTGTCTTCATGCGTGTAGATTTCTGTGTCATATCATCTGTTAAGCACGAAAGTGGATATCTGAATCTCACCACCAAGATTGTGCTTCAGGTGGTAGTAACTCACCAGATTTCCTGCTGCTTAACTGATTTTGATCAGCAACTCTCAGGCAATATCACCTCTGCAGCAATTCACTACTTTCATATACGGTCTCATAGTATTCCCTGAAGTAGAGTTAACTTGGATGTATAAGGCCTCAGGCTGCTTCTGCAGAACCTCAGATTTAGGTGTATTCATCACATGCATTCTCTCTTTTATTCTTGATGCAACAATATTTTTTTATTATTATTATTATTATTATTATTATTATTATTATTATTATTATTATTATTACTACTACTACTACTACTACTACTACTACTGACATGTACATCACAAGAATAAATTGAGTGGAGGTGGGGTGGTTATTTTTGGTGGTCTTTTTCTTGCCTTATTTCATAATGCAGCTACTGACACTTTACGGATACCATACTTCCTGTTTGAATCACCTGAAGATGCCATCCCAGTAATGACTAGAAACCACAGGTTTCAGATAGAGATGGAGAGAGATGGATATTTCTATTTTCAGACAGAAAGTTCTTCATGTCTAGACAACTGCAGGACAGTTTGTCCATGAGGATGACACTTAATGATGAAAGATTTTAGCCCTAATTCACCTTTGTTCGTTTTGATCTTCATTGACTTTGGTGTCTGCAGAGCTGTTTCTCTCATATATTCTCACTCCTCTCTCTATGAGCTGTTGAAAGACAGTTTTTTACCCTTTCTTACATATATTGTTACAGAGGCACTACCACTGACTGGCTCACCTTTGGCCAGTGGCAAGTTCATCTTAGAGCTAGCCAGAACTGGCTTTCTCCAAAATAGGGGCAGCTTCGGTTCTCTTCTCACAGGTGCCACCCCTGCAGGACCTCCACTACTAAAAGTTTGACATGTAAACATCACATCCACCTACATATGGGTCAATAAACCTCACCTCTGCCCCTCGGAAGGGGAATGGAACAAATATTCTAAAAGATGTTTTCTGGTACCTGAGAAACAGTAAGATGTCTGCAAACAGTCAGCATAGATTTACCAAGAAAAAACTGTGCTTCAGTAACCACATAGTCTTTTATGATGAGACTTCTGGTGACATGGATATGTGTGGGCTGGGAATCAGAATTTGGAAGTAGCAGTCAGCAGGTACAAGGTCCAGCTGGAAGTCAGTTAACAGTTTTCCCTCAAGTATTGGTAATGGGGCCAAACTTTTTATTAATGCTGTGTGGGATGATTGTATTCCAGAGAGGAAACACCAAATTTGTCAGAGTATTCAACATGGGAGGGCATGAATTTTACTCAGAGGGACCTGAACATGCTAGAAAATGGACTGACAGGAACCTTGTGAAATTTAATAAAGACAGACTTTAAGTCATACGTTTGAGGTGTACTAACTGTATGCAATGGTACAGCAAATGGATGTCAGGTTTTCAGTGAGGACAAATACAATACCTTTGACAAATGCAATTTTTTTTACAGGCTGATGAAGTTCAAAGAAGCTGTTAAAAAATAAAAAATACAAATACAATGGCAAAATCTAAGAAATGCTAAGTCATTATTCATTAAAGGGAAAATATAGGAAGTCATTCCCTGAAATATTTTGTTTATTTAGTTTTTGTGGTAAAATGGTGAGGCATTTAATTAAATCAATTAAAAGAAAAAAATGTTTTCCTTTTTTATTGGTTCTAAGCAGTAAGAAAACATCCTAAATTATCTCATTCATAAAGATGCTAAATTGGCTGTCTAATTAGTCATAGAGCAAATATCTAGACAGAAAAACATCAGCATGAGTTTGGCCAGGGATAATGGCATTTAGCTGTGCATTTGATATGGTTACTGATACTGCTTTATTCTTTCCCTTGAGTTTCAACAGTGATTAACAAAGGAAGCAAGATGCAAGTTTCATTATTGATTACATTGTCTCCAACTTTGCACACAGATTTCTTTTTCCCCAGTTTACAATAGCAATAATTATCTTATTAAAAGAATTTAAGAAGGATTAATGTAATTGAATGGCTAGGCTTGATAAGCCTTTTCAACTAAGATTTTGGTTGCCAACTCATGTCCAAGAAATGCTCTAACTTTTTCTTTTTGTGGATATTTAGGTTCATCTTTGAGACTGGTCAAAAACTGGCTTTACAGTTTCTGCCAGCACCTTCATTTAAACAGGGGCCAAAAAATTGACAGAGACTCATCTCAAACATATTTAACCACTAGCCCCTGTTTCCTGATTATTCACAAAAATGGCTTTTCATAAGGCGATATGTATAATTTACTGTGAGGAAATGATAACATTTTCCTTCTACTTCTCAAATATATAATTTTCTGTTTAACTGGAACTGAAATAGACATTGGAATAATAGTCTTGAAAGAAAAAATGATTGCTGTATTTTCTGGCAAATAAGGGATCATTCATACAGAATCCAGCTCAAAGTTTCAGAGAGGAAGCAAGGGGAAGACGGATATATTTCCTTAAGGATGCTATTGATAGGAATCAGTGCTGAGAAAAGGGAAGTTTCCCAAGGATGAAATTCTAGAAGAACATGTCTTGCTACTACT
Organism: Oriolus oriolus; assembly: GCA_013400235.1. NCBI lineage: Eukaryota > Metazoa > Chordata > Aves > Passeriformes > Corvidae > Oriolus > Oriolus oriolus. The sequence goes on along the minus strand of VXBT01022073.1, from coordinate 2,898,924 downwards.
CTGCTTTAAGCCTGCAGGTAATTATTCTGTAAGTACATATAGAATCATAGAATATCCTAAATTGGAAGGGAGCCACAAGAATCATCAAAACCCAACTCCTGACCCTGCAGGGACAGCCCCAAGAATCACACCATGTGCCGGAGAGGGTTGTCCAAATGCATTTTGAACTCTGTCATGCTTGTTGCTCTGACCAATTCCACTGGGCATGCACTTTTTTTTTTTTGCCTTCTTTTTACCTTAGCTACAAAAGACCCCTACTCTGCCAAGCCAGCCTTCTGCCTCAACTGCTTGACTTCTGACATTTTGGAATTGCCTGTTCCTGTGTCCTTTGGAGATGGTGCTTAAAATGACCGGCACTGATGGACCACAGAACTTTCAAAAGCATTTTCCCAGGGGACTTACTAGTTCCCTGAGCAGCCTGAAATCTGCTGTCTTCATGTCCAGGTTTGAAGTTTTGCTGGCACTTTTCCTCCTGTTGACAGAGATTTTAAACTCATTTGCTTCATGGTCACTCTGCTCAAGATAGCTACCAATCACCTCTTCACTCACAAAGCCATCTCTGATAACAAGCAACAAATTAAGGAGGTTGTTTATCCTAGTCAGCTTTCTGTATGAAATTTTCATTCATGTTTTTGGAATCTGCTGGACCTGTTTCTGCCAGCTGTGTGGTGTTCCCAGTTAACATCCAGCAAGTTGAAGACCCCTGTAAGGACAACGGCAGTTGATTTTCGATGTGTCTCTTAGTTCTTCAGAGAATAACTCATTGACGTCATTGTCCTGGCTAGGTTATGTATAGTACACTCCTGAATATATAGGGTTCCTATATATATGGAATTCATGATTTCAGAGAAAAATAAATCTTCAAACTCAGATTAGGTTATTTATTTTTAACAGAGAGCATCTTTTGTTCTTTTTGTACATAAAACCTCAGATCTCAGAAAAAATTACAGAAACGATGCATGTGCATGCAATCCATTATGAATTTCTGTAAGTTTTGGATTATTGTACTTTATTCATCATTAAAATAGTATATAACATTTTTCAGCTAATATATTTGTATTAGAAAAAAGGAAAGGACATAAACACTTATTCTATTTCATTCCAGGGGCAGATAGGAAAGCAATATGGTTCTGTAGTTTCCTTCAAAAAAAAGCTGAAATATTTACTTTTTTCAAACAAATAAAGATTGGGTATAACATAATTACTGACTTGTATGACAGCTACATGGCCTGAAGGGTCTGAGTATTAACTACAAGCAGTGAATAAAGAGGAAATTTCAAAATGAAAACAATTTCTTGGAATGTTATACAGATTGTTCTCTGTTTGTTCTGTTTGTTAGCTGGTCACACACATTGCTGAAATAGGAAATTCTGAGTTGTAGACTGAAGTCTTTGAAGAGTGCATTGGCTTCCACCGTGCTTTCTTTTCCATGGAAACCAGAGCAGGGCAGAAAATATTGTCCTGTGCCCAGATCTCATTCAATACACAATCATGAGTCAGTAAGCCAGAGAGTGAAACAGACCAGCATAAAAATGTCCTTCCAGTAAGCAGATGGAGCTGAGCACAGGGAAAGAAACTTGAAATGAAAGGAAGGAGAAGGAAACAAAAATTAGATACAAAAGATCTTTAAAATAAATAAATAAATAATAAAAGAATAAAAATAATTTGAAAGACAAAAGTTCAGAGAAGCAGGCTATTATTTTTCGAAGTCTTTGACATAACCTTACTGAGTTTTGCAAGTTTTCTAGGTCTGCTTAGGTTTTTTCTTCAACAGCTTACTTTGAACTTAGGTATTGACTAAGTAGTGGTGTTTAGTAATTTTGAAAACCCATACATAAAGTCCTGTCAGAGATCTTCTTCCTCAGGATAGTTAGCAAGTTGTAAAAGCTGCCACATTAATTGATGAAATGTGCTGCTTGACACAGGTAGTACATCCTGCCTCAGAAATTAATTGTTGGCTGCCTTCTCTCAAGTTACATGTAAATAGTTTTAAAACATCACCCGGACAAATGAAAAGTAGGTTATTACCAATGGTATGTGTATGAGGAAAGACACAAGAAAAAGTACTAAGCTATTTTTAATACTTCAGTGTAACTGTGTTCACCTCCCTGTTCTGGCTTTTTCTTCAAGAGATTCCTAGGAACAGCTGCAGCCTGAAGTGAAAGGGCATCACAGGTGGCCCTTCCTGCTGTGTCAGTCAGAGCAAAAGGCGACCACAACTCCATCCCATCAACTGATGAGTAAAAGTATGCGAGTACAGCTCCCCACAAGAGAAGTACATTCTTCCCTGCTGTTTGGGGTTTTTTTAATGGGATTTGCTCTTAATATAGATTTTGGTGTGTGGCTTTTGGGAACCAGAGATAAGAAAAATAATGGGGAGTTAGGTGAAAGAGAGCTAATCCTTCATTATCTCCTCCAGGAATACCTGTAGCTGGGTGTTTAGTCTATTTGTATTATTATGAATTTATAATGTCACGTTGTCTTTGAGGTCCAATAACTTACATTTTATTTTAAGGGGTTTTGTTCACTTGACTAAATATGGAATTATATTTCTATATTTTATCCCTTTTCAAATTAATTATATTTCTGGTAATAAGGTGAAAACTTAAGCACTAACATGAGTGGTAATGCAAGAAATGTTTTGCACAAATAGATTTTTTTTCATGAAGAAAAATCAGATAAGTATGGGTAAGTACTTCGGTACACAAAATTCCCAAAGATATGAATCACAGAAAAAGGAGGAATTAATTTGGCTAAACGTACACAATAAGACTGTGAATGCCTGCACCTGAGCTAATCACTTCAGGCTCCCTGGCAGTCAAAGAAGAGAAACAGGCACTTCTAGGTCACAATTCTTCTTATCCTAAAATAGGCATCTGAAGTAGGTCAGATGAACTGCGCCCTGAGAATGCCTATTATTCTCTACCAAATACAAAGAGAGCCCTGGTTTATTAATTCAGATTCAATGTAGATGTTTAAGGAAGATGAGATGAATCCCATTCAGGGAATCCAGAATGACTATTTAGAGATTTATAGCAAGAAGTGAGAATTCTTGTTTTCCAGATATATATAGAATCCAAGATACATCTCAACACTGACTTTAGGTTCCTAAGTAATTTAGGCATTTTGGAATATTTAATCTTATTTCATGCTTTATTTTCTTTTTGCTCAGAGAAGGTACTATCAATTTTTTATTACTGTATTTCAGTCTAATGATCCATGACTCATATTCTCTTTCACTAAGAAAGATGAAAACCTTCCTCAACCTTAACAGACTTTTATGAATACAAACTTAACAAAGCAAAGAAATTCACCTTTTCATCTATTAAAAAAGTCCTGTAATGCCAATAGCTGAAGAAATATAACAATACGGACAGATCTGCTACTAGGCTCACCAGTATAGCTCGATTTCAGCAGGAGTGCTATGAACGTTTTATCAAATGAACATCTGAGTTTCAAATCAAGCCAAAAAGCCTCGGATTTTCTCTTCCAAATTTATGTGGAGAAATAATGGATATAGTTCTCCTCCATAACTGTGGCTCTGTTTCAGTGGTGAAAATAATGTCTTATTTGAGAAGTTTTTGGCTCAAATGAGAGAACAAAACAGTAGATAACATAAAAGGATTTTTAATGAAAAATATTTTAAAGCTGATATAACAATATCTTAACTACAGCACACCATTCAGACCATTATCCACTTATATGTGGATAGTTTGTAATGCCTCTAATCAGTAAATAAGTAAATTTTACAGTGTCAGTGAAAAATTTCTGATCTAAAAGGTTATTTTTGAGTCTCTATTTATCATAGCAAAGAAAGTATTCCATTACATTTTATCACTGTCAATGTGGGTATATTATGTTCATCTTAAAAAGAAAATCTAAATGAAAAAGAAACCCAACTCATAAATTTTATCATTTTTCAAGTTATTTCTTGGAGAGGAACTGAAATTGTAGTTTTAGATAACAAAGTTTTCCCAGTCTTTGGTATCCCAAATAAGAGAAAAAGCAATGAGGATAACAGAAGAAATATTAATAGGATTTATAGCCCACTAAATTATCAGGATGCCTTCCACTGACTTTGGGCTTTTGATAAGATTCTAAAGAAATATATTGAATTACTTTGAGTGCTTGGAGCTTGCTAACAAAAGGGTTTTGAAAGAAAGAAGGCATGCTGTAGCTTTTGAGATTTCTTCTAGTTCAGTCATTCTACATAAAGATACTTGTAATAAGCAAGATACTTCTAAGCAGAAAGTAATAATTAGATTAATGTTACTTAATATCTATCATCTTAATATCTTGCAACCATCTAAAAATTAAGCATTTAAGGAGTTTATGAAGGCTTCTTCTACACCAAATATAAACCTCTCGAAATTCATGTGAATTACAGAACTTCCACATCTATTTTAAGTTAATCTTTCACTGGTTGGTGGCTCTATTTACTGACCACAGATGAAATTTAGACATCTAGTGAATACAGATTGCTAGCTTCTACACAGCTAGAGTGCTGTGTCCCGAAACCCTTGAAACCTTGAACAAACATGATATTAACACTTGTGTGTGTGTATTCTGGTGGTAGAGACCACCAGCAAGAAATCATTGCATCAAGGGGAGAGAAAAAAATATCTCCTTCACTTCCTTTAGAGAATTCAATAAGCAGTATAGTTATTTAAGCTGTTTAGCAATGCATTTATTTAGCAATGTATTTAGGGTACTTCATTCTTGAATCCTTTGGAGTTTTGATGTTTGGTTTTTGGTGGGGTTTTTTAAGATGTACCTACAGTAAGAATATTCCTAATGTTTAACTTTCTTGTGTGGATTATTTTGGTTCTGAGTAAATTAGAGCTCAGATTTCAACCTTTGCCTCCATGGAGGCCTAATGGAGATTTAACAGCTTTTGTCTCATTACTGAGAGCTGATTTTTATGAACAGCATATTAATCTCATACCCTAACCTTTCACCATTTGTCTTAACTGAAACGATACAGGAGTATAGTGGTCATTAAGTGGTTTACTGGAGACAGATATACAAAAACAGGAATACATGTGTATGCCTAGGAACACATGGATGCATAGTGGAACCCACATAGAAGTTTTATCTTCCTTCCACGTGCTTGAAATGATGAAAGGATGTATTCTGCCTCATAATGCTGATGTTTTAATGAAGTTGGGGCATGTAATTCATGCCATGACATCTTTGCGAATTTCAAAGTCTTCTTAGATCCTGTTGAAGGTTTTTACAAAATAAAGAGAGGCAAATGTGGAGAAACCCATTTATCACATTTAAGAATCTTTTTTTAATCTGAAGATTAGTTGCTTTTAACCCCAGAAAGTCACATGGATCTTATCTGGAGAGACAACTGGATAGACAACTAGATAGACAACTGGATGGTTGACTCCAAAAGACAGTCAGGGAAAAAGGAATAGTTTCACCACAGCAAGTACAAATTCAAGCATTTGAGGAAAAGTGTAGAACTATGTTGTTTGACAGTCTAGATATACTTGCTAGAGATAAAAACCCCACTGTTCAGTAATGATAAAAACCGACAAGGAAATTTGAGCACATTATTCTATGTAGCCTTAGTTAGTGCACTGCTGAAGTTGCCACATAAGATTCCAACTCCACTGATTTGTCCAAAAAATATCAATATAACATGGTCTGTGCATATTCTCCTCTACTTACTGTTGCTAAGGCCATACATATGTCCAGTTCTGAGCTCCTCAGTCCAAGAGAAGCATGGATGTACTGGAGAGAGGAAAGAAAAGGGCCGTAAAAGTCACGAAGGGACTGGAGCACCAGACATATAAAGAAAGGCTGAGAGAAGCTGTGACTGTTTAACCTGAAGAAAAGAAGGCTCAGGGGTAATCTTGTCAATGTGCATAAGTGCTTGAAGGGATGGTATGAAGAAGATAGAGCCAGGCTCTCTTCAGTGATGCCCAGTGCGAGGACCAGAGGAAATGGACTCTCACTGAAAAACAGGAAGTTCCATCTGAGCATCACCTTTCACTGTGAAAAAAGTAACTGAGGTCAGGGTGACTGAGCACTGACACAGGTTGCTCCAGGAGGCTGTGGAGTCTCCCTCCTTGGACATGTTCAAAAGCCATCTGGACATTGGTCTGGGCAGCCTGATCTAGGTGGTCCTGCTTGAGCAGGGTGGCTGGACTCGGCAACCTCCAGAGGTTCTTTCCAAACTCAACCATTCTGTGATACTGATATCAAAACCAATATATTTTAACAGTGTGCTGAACCAATATAATGTGACTCAAACTTTTTCAGTAAAGTTGGTTTATTTGTACCACTCTCATAATACAGCTCTGTGGTCTCTGATTCCATAAATGGTATACTAGGAGCTATCTTGAGCGTGTCAGCACAGCTAGATGCTTTTCTTTTTTAATTGAACACAGATCATCAGGACCCTAGATTTATATCTAAGTATTTTAATATGATACAACACACCCATAGAGAAAATTACAAAATTATATTGGATGCTGTTAGCTAGACAGCAGATTGTTACTTTTAGGTGTTATTAAAAGAAGTGAGTAAGCAGTTGGCAGACTTACCAGATCATCTGTCTGCATGTCTGTTTCTCCTTCTCTCCTGTTTAACTAAAGTGTCTGTACAGTCTAGCACAGTAGTCACTGGAAATTGTGCCTTTTGTCCAACAAAAATATTTTTATATTGTAATGAAAATTTTTATTCCATATTTGACAGTCTCAAGTGTCCATCCTATTTCTATATCTGAAAAAGAGATTGAAATATAATCTCAACAGTATATTAAACTTTGAAAAATTTCTATTCTATAAGAAGTAGACATCTGTAAGTTGCTGAAAGATTTCATATAATTTCTTGAAGCGATTTAAGTGGAATTCAAAAGTTTCTTGCAGTCTTTTGGAAAAGCTGGATTTAGAACATGCTTGTGGAATGCATATTTTCCATGATTTTACTTGCGCTCAGCAGAAAACACAAATTAGAAATGCTAAGCTGTCAGAGACTGTCCCATCTAAGGCACCTCTCCAGATCGGTCTAAATCCATGTCCCTGAGGAAGCACAGTGCGTGGGAGACAAGGCTAGATTAGAAAACAGATTGAGATACAAATTTGGTTAACACATCTAAGGCTTAAATTTTAGGGGATTGATCTTGTTCCTCCTAAAACACTCCCATTGCTACAGTTTTAGTCTAGGAAAGATTACATTCTAATTAATCAAGATCATGATGTTCTGCCTTAAAATTTCAGTCTTTTGGGTTTTATACTAGCCTTCATTTGGAAGCAGGTTACAGTTTCAGAAATTTGAGGCACCAGTTGCCAGATCCTTAATTTGTAAGATGAGTTGGTATTACTAGCAGGAACACAGGGGAAAAAATGAAATCACTGACTGATCAGCAGAGCAACTTTACAATATAGAACAACAAAAAATATTTTTTCTTTACCAAATGAATTTCAGAGAATAATTCCATGGATTTTAAAATACAAGAGGTTATCTTTATTTTTATTTCATTTTCTTTTATTCATCAGTCTTCTACTGCTTCCCCATTGTTAAAACAAAAAGTATGTAATCTATTTGAAAGGTAGAAAGAATTTCTAGCACACTTAAGTAAAATGCTTGGGGGAGAAGTACTGAGGTTACCCAATAATTTGAACAAAAATAAGCTACCAGCTAGTGGGGAGGGTAGGAAATAAGAAAATTCTTCAAAGGAAGCAGAGAATGAATCTCCATATTTTGAACAAGATGAATAAAGCATATATTCACATCTTCAGACTATCCTGTTCAAAGGCTATTGAAAACTTCTCTTTCTTTTAAACCTGGCCAACTCATCTCCACAGGATATAATTTAATCCTAGTATATACATATGTTTTGTGCATTCCCATCTTTGTGGGCTGGAATATCACACTACGCATTCTGAAACAGAAATGTGCTTTCTTTTTTTTTGGACAATCACATCACTGATGTTACTGACAGTGAAAAGAATGTACCTCAGTGGTTGAATATTTAAGTTCGTCAGGATCTATGGAATAATGAAGACAATATGTCCATCCAAGTGAACAATTGCTTCATGGGGAGCCTGTAAGTCTCAAATTAGTTAATTCCTGGACTTTAAATTGGCCCCTGTTCCTGTTGTTTAAAGACAGCATAGAGTAGCACCATCAGGAAAGCTGCTTGCCAGAAAAGGGCATTTTCAAAGTCACACAGCGTGAACATCTTCTTGTCAAGACCCATTACAAGAGAAAAGTAAGTGGCATTTCAATGGAATCGTAAGGAGGGCGTGGGGGTGGGGTTTGGGGGTTTTTTGTTTTTGGGGTTTTTTTTAATGTTATTTGTAACCACCAGGAGATGAAGTATCTGCTACCTACTCTGAGAATATAGGGGCATCTGTCTGTGACAAGAAAGCAGAGATATGTTTGGAATAAGGAAATCTAAGTATTATATTTCTTACTTTCTTACACTTCTTTTAAATTTTGTTTAAAATTACTCCTTTAAATTTTGATGCAGACATATCATTTGCATTGCATTGCATCAGGTTAAACATATTCTGTGATGTGACATAATTTGATGTGACTTGACCAAACCAGATGAAAATGTCTTGTTGTATCACTTATTTAAAGAGAAAAAGCTGTCTATATTTTAATTTGCTTTTAAATCTATTCAAAAATTATTTACGAAAAGTGAAATAGGTCCTCTTACACATCAATTTCTTACAGTCTTGTGACAGACAAAGCAGCAACAGTCTACTCTAAGGTTCAGACCTAGACATTAAAAAAAAAACAAAATTAGTGACATTATTTATAAACATTGAATTTCCACTTAACTCATAGGCATTCTATAGGATTTTGCATTATTTCTATATTTGCAACTATTTTCTAAGTTAATAATCAGTGCCTTTTTTGAGAACAATTATTAATTAATTTGACAAAAAAGATTCACAAATACAAATTCCCAGTTGGAGTTTATGTGTCAGTATCAACTCCTAGATAAAGATCTTTGCCCATATTCTTCTGCCCATATTATACAAGTGCAGAGTTAGAATTGCAATCTTTCTTCCAGCTCTGGAAAACTCTGTTATGAGTCTTCTGTTAAAACAGAGTTTTTTCTCAAAGATGTTCTTAGCAAGTAGGAAGATATTTTACAAATTCCTGCAAGCCGTGTACTTTTCAGTCTAACATTTTGAATCATCCATCAGTACCACTGGAGAAGAAAAATACTGAAAAAATAAGGAAAGGAATCTGTAGCTGGCACCTTATTGGCAATTAGCAGTATTGTTTCCTGGTCTTCTAATACGTGGGTCATTAAGCATCAAAAAAATTGTAGTTGCTATCCTTGTGACTGTCCACAGGCCAGGACTGCAGTTGCTAGTATTTCTTCAGGCAGCTTGAAAATACAGGGTTTTTACAAGGTATGCTGGCAATAAATAGTGATTTATAAATGCCCAGTTATTCCATCTACTGCCCAGATATGGACATAGTCCTTCAGCAGCTCAGTTTGAAAAGCAATTTGAAAGAAAGACAAATCCTAATGCTATGTATTTGCCGACCCACATCTATCTACATGGATTGGTAGAAACAGATGAGCTCTTTGATAAAGACATGTCACTCAACTCTAGCATGGGAAGCTTACACCTTTTTAGTGACATTCTTTGGATTTCCTTGTTATTCGTATATTCTGATTTTACTCCCATTAACTACAACACTGCACTGATGAAGATGCAAATCTTTGAATCAACAGGCACCAATTCAAGTTCTTCATATTAGGTACAAGTGGAGGAATTCATGTTTGTCTGCATCCATCCATGCAGATCTGTTTTCCAAAGGCCACAGTGCAGCAGGGAATACAGCATTTACAGTGCATGGAGAAGTTTATAAGGCATGAGGATATAGGGGAAAAAGTCAACATCCAGGGGATTTCAGAAATTCTTTGTATATCAAAAAACAATGCTCTGAGATTCTCTAGCTTGGAAAGTCATGAATAGTTGATTACCCAGTTAGAAGTCTTTCCAGAGTGCATATCCAAAGTGCTGTTACCGGGTGAAGTGAACTGAAAGATGTGGTCGGGATGCCTGGACCCCATGCTCCTGATTGCTTTATTGTGATGAAGTGTAACCATGTAGCCTCATAATACAATATTGCCAGTGGTAGTAACAGGCCATAAACTTTGCACTGAGTTTGCCCAGACTCAGGAAAAAGGCTTGTCATGTCTGCTCTGAGTGTGTTTCTCTTGACCTGTCTCCAGGTGTTACTTGATTTCACAGTGGAAGCATCTCTCTAACTGTGGATCAGGCATCCTTATCTAACTTGGTTTACTATTTATATTTGTGTGATACAGTAGTTTGATATACAGGTAACAAGCAGTTTTTCCAGGTAGAAAGAGATATTTCTGCCTGGAAGGACAGTAGAGGCTTTCAGAGTCAGAGGCACAGGATGAAGTACAAACAGTGCAAGCGCGTGGTGATAAGGAATGGGTCATAAGATGGTGAGATTGTGTAGTCAAAGTGCATCTGCACCCACAAAGGAGGACAGAGACAGCAGTGAATGGGCAAGCTCAAAGTTCCTCCAGTTCCTCTGAGGCCCATCACAGGAGTCATCGCCCTGTTAGAAGCCTACCTCCAGAGGATCAGAGGATCACAGGGACACAAGGAGGCAGGAATCCAAATTAAACCCTCCTGAGGAACAAACACCGCCCAGGCTCATCCCATTCAGCCTCACTACGGTCGGAGCTGGGGATGTGGAGCTGGGTGAATTCAGCTCCAACAGCCTTACCTCTTCTGAGCTACCAAATCAAACTGAGCTTCCTCTAGCACTGGAGACCCCAAATCTATAACCAGCTCAGTAATAGTCACTTTAAAAATAACACAGGTCTAGAGATAGACAAACTGGTTTTGGGGGTAACAAAGGACACAAAGAAACAGTATCTGACATATGTAAAAGGCATCTCACAGAGTAAACTTGGATGCAATCTGGAGCTGCAGATCACTGAAGAAACGAAAGATATAAAAGATCCTACATGGTGAAAAAGAATAAAAAAAATAATTGTGGAAGAGAAAATCATAAACCTGAGCACCATGTTCCTTCCAACAAAAGACTGCAGATGTTGACAACTTGTTGTAATACCTCCCTCTCCACCATGAATACCATGATGAAACCACTGACTCCAAAGTCAGTGTGCTTTCTTGAATTTCAGAGAACATGAATGGTTGAAAAATAAAATCAGTTAAAGTGTTCCTGTTTGAAGAAGGCTTTTGAACATATTCAGAGAGGTAGACTCCACAGCCTCCGTGGGCAGTCTATGTCAGTGCTCAGTGAACCTGACCTCAGCTACCTTTTTCACAGAGAAAAATGTTTCCTGATGTTCAGATGGAACTTCCTGTATTTCCGAGAGAGTCCCTTGTCTCTGGTCCTCTCGCTGGGCATCACTGACAGCTGTGCTGCCCTTCCAGCCAATGGCAGACTTTACTTATCTTAGACTATCATGAAGGGTCACCTCCGCAGCCCACACCTCAAAGACTTTGCCACTTAAAGGTAATACAAGTACTTGTGTAATTGAGGATTTGGGGGTTTTGTTGATGCCAACAGAAGTAGATTTGTTAATTAAAGCAGTAATTTACAAACCCCAAAAGAGGAGAAGCTAAAGACACACACAGTCAAAAAATAACCTCTTGAGTACAGCGAATATGTCATTTTTTTTATTTCACTGTGTTGAATTATCACAAATGATATGACTTTAAATGGGCACCAACTCACACTCCTTTTGTCCCTGAGCAGTTGTGATTCCATTGGGCCCCATGTAGACACAGGACTATCAGCTTTGGACTTACATAATATGACCGTGGGTTTCAGTCTGAAAATTTGCTGACCGAGAATGAAATATATCAATTTTTATAACCTCATGTGAGAAACTCAGTGGCATAGCAAGCCCTCTGATACCAGTGGATAAATTTGATCTTTAGAAATTAGAGGTTAACTATCCAAGACATATCCAAGATGAAAAAAAATTTACAGTTATAATAAAGACACAGCAAAAATCAAGAAACAAACACCCATGTTAACTGTATGTAGAAGTAAGGCAAATAGTAATTTGAATAAATGTGTCTGAAATATTTCAATAAGGCTATTTTCTGATAGTAGAAACTGAGATGTGTTAAAACTTGGGAAACAGGTGTGCAAAGCACCTTTATTCATCCTGACGGTGGGAAACTCTGGAAACAACTGACCCACACAGAGCATAAGTATTATTTTACTGTAGGCTGCAGGTAGCTGCTTCTGAAATACAGCATTTCTTTAAGGTGAATCTGACAGAATTTGACATGCATAAAAAGTGAGTAAACAATATGTATGTAGCTTGCATCACTGTGACATTCACACAGTCTGGATTTGGCAACAGTTTGGTTTTGTAGGCTACTTTTGACATTTAAACAGGAGCAAAGAATCTTTCTGGAAGAAACTGGGTTTGCTTGCCAGCTATGAATATAGAGAGATATATATATATCGTTGCAAAGGCCATCCTCAGGCAAAAAATTCTGTAGAACTGTTGTTGGAGGTGACATGTTGCAGTTGAAATATTTTGAGAAAAAATAGCTTGAATATCACCTGAGAAAAATATACTTTGGTCTAGCGGTGAATGCTTCAATTATATGAACAAGACCTTTACCTTGTATAAATCACCTAAAGCTCCCTTGACTCGGTTGTATCATTTTCATTTCACTTTGTTTACGATGTTTATTTATCAGGATATTACACCTTCTGCTTTGTATTGAGGACTCTAGTGAATTTTCATTACTTTGGGAATTTTCTGCTTTTGGAAATGGTGTTCAAATTTACATTCATAAAGTATACTACTGCGAGATAAGCCCCTATAAAAAAATAAAAGCTGTTTTACTCTAACCACATATTTTATGTTTTAGCTGACAAGCCAAAAACATACATATATTTGATGAGCAACACCGTTGAAGTCTCACACATTATTGGAATCACAATAACTATCTCAATACTAGAAAGTATGATATTAATAATAAAAATGTTGTATGAAGGAGAAGTATAATTTGAGTTCTGTATTTTCTGGGTACCTCTTTCTCTGCAGGTTATCTGATCCCATAGAGGAGCTGGAGCTGTTGCTGGAGGCCTGCATCCTGTGTTGGAGGCTGCATCATGCATTGGCACTGTTGGTGCTGAAATTCCCTTTCCTTTTCCTTTTCAGCATTTGGGATATAAGAGGAGGTACTCCTAGCATAGACACCACTAGTACTTTAAGCCCAATGATTATGCTCTGGTCTGCTGTTTTGAAAGAGAAAAGAAAAACAAAACAGCTTTAGGGACAGAAGGGGAAGGTTTCCCCAGTTATTCTTTAACAGTACTAGAGTAGAAACACAGCTCAGCTGAATGGGTTTAGAAAGCCAGAGGCTATACAGAGCATAGCAGATGATGGCAAAATTCAGAACCAATCATTTTTTGTATTGTATTTAGCACTGAATTTCATACATTTATAATCATCATCTCTTCAGTACCAGCATCTTGCCCAGTATTGATATCCTGGCAGGTATTATAAATTAAGCATGATAACCCCACTATTCAATGTCTACAGAAAATACAAAATTGTTAAAAATGGACAAATAATTTATGTGATGTTTTTATTCTTTACAGAGTTCATGGGGTTCATTTTTTCTTATTTTCATTGTCACTGTATATGTTTGATAACTTTGGGTTACAAAACACATGCTTTATTTATTTATAGGAAATTACATTAAAGATTTTGCTCAACCTAAGCTAGTGCAAATAATGGAGAAAAGAAACAAGTATTGTTGTATATTATTTGTTCATTCAGATCAAGTAGCATTTAATATGTGTGCTTGTGTTTGTATAATAAATTCTGCCACCTCAAATATTCAGATTTTTCTTAAAAAAAAGAAGAGTTATTTTACTACAAAGTTTTAGACTATTGCTACATAGGACAAACACATCCAATTCAAGGCTTTTCAAATGTTTTTTCCACCAGATTAAATTTTTAGATACAATGCATAAATAAAAAAACTTCGCTGTGAGATTTTTCAGAAAATGTACTGAGTGTTACCTCCATTTTCAGTGGTTTAACACCGTGAAAAAAAATTATTTAATTTAAAATTTACACTTATGTGCTTATTTGGCTCTATTTTATTATGAGACATCTAATGGTATATATTTATTGTAAAATGCACTTGCATGTTGCTTCAGGTAAAAGGATTATATAAAACATGTATGCGTGTGGACCTACTGCCCCCGCCAGACTCTCATATGTTGAAACAAGATGGAACACCTTCACTTACAGCATTGGTGAGGGAGGAAATGCTAATCCTAAGACTTAAGTTTATAGAATATTTACTAGAGATGCCTTTCAAAAGGTGAATAATTCGACACTGTTAACTTGTGCTCTTTCTAAACTGGTGTTTGCCTTTTTGTACTAGAGTGTACTGTAGAATTGCATTCCCTGGTACTCAGAGGTGTTGGTAAAAGTCATGAAAGGTAAATGTCTGTAAATTACTTTCAGGGTCACGTCTTGTATGTGTCTCTGCTTCAGCTGATTTTTTATTTTGCTTTCCTTCTCAGTTAAGTAGAAGTGTCTACTCTCAAGAATATTTCAGTCAAAGGCATAACCTTCATTCATCTCTCTTTTTCCGTGTCTTTCAGATAGGCAGTTGCAAGGCGTAATTGTTAAAGAAGCAGAAATTTCAAATCCTCACATGGTTCATTAAATAGCTAACATTCTGTTCTTGTGTATGAAGAACAATGTTTTAAAAATAATTTAATTGTCTAAGCCAGATAAATTTTATTCAGCAAAACAGCTGTATCATGCAATTTTACAGATATTGCAAGACATAACAATACTACTAAAAGTAAATGAAACCATGTGTTATAGATATTAATTTTTTTAAAAAACAGGAATATAAGGGTTCCCATTAAATTCTGATTATCTTGAAATGCAGAAGCTTAGCATAGGGGCTAAGACACAGATAACTAGGCCTGCTACAATTTTAATCTTCACACCATTCAGTGGACATTGCCATATATTTTTGACCTTTTATCTCTGATCCAATATGTGCATTTGATGTTGAATGGTGCCCTTTCTTGTAAAGAGCTGCTAAAGAAGTCGAAAATTAGTATTAAAGCCAGCTATGGGAAAAAAAAATAAATAAAACTTGACTATTGAACAGAGTTCTGTAATAATATTATGCCCATCCTGTGCAACTCAAGTTGAAAGCAAGCATGGATTCCAATGTGCTATGTATTTGACAACAGCCTCTTAAGTTTTAATGCATGCTTTTTTGTGCCAAAATATACGAAAGGTGTAAAGATGTACTGTCTGCCTTTCCTCACCTAACCCATACTTCTCAGTACTCAGGAGCTCTTAGTGCACATCAGCAGTGACAAGAGTTATTGACTGAATATTCATGGGATTCCTTTCATTTTATTACACTTTCTCATTCTGTCTCATTGTAATCTTTTCCCTTTCATCAGACTTTTTACAATGCAGCATCCCTTGACATATGTTATTCTTTCTTGATTTTCAAACATATGTTGGGCAAAGTTGTAAGGGTCATAAAACAATAGTTCCTACTGTCCTGAGCAATTGCCAGATTGCAGATTCCATATTAATAAAATATTACATTTTTAAGTACTGAAAAAATACGAAACCAACCTCACTACTGAAGAACACCACAACAGATGGATAGCAAAGATACAGTTCACTCAGATGTGGTTATTACGGAACAGTCACCTAAAATTATCATGCTTTTGGTGCTGCTTTCTGATTTAATCCAATTGCTTTTCCAGAACAAGTGGAAACACTAGAACCCTGTTCACCTATGAGGGGCTGGCAACAATCTTAAATATCAGTAAGAAAAGCTGAAACGCTGACCTCTACATTCCTAGGTACTTCAGAGTGAAATTAGGGATGAAATCTTGCAAACAGGAATGAGTTGCAAAACTGTTGCTCACCTCATGGGTGCTGCATTTGACTCAAGGCTACAATTTGTGCCTTCCCTTCTTTGTAAGTACATTCTATAGTAGAACCTGAATATTTACAGTTTCCTTTTAATTTTCTTCATAATTAGTCAGAAACTCTACCATCCTTACTCTGCCTTTACAGGTCTTCCCTCAGACACTCTGCACTCCTGATCATCAGAACATTGAGATGGCTTCTGTGAATCCCTGTTAGTTCCATGAGACACCACAGACAGCAGAGCTGACATTGGCACACTCTTTTAAAGCAGTTTTCTATTTATAAACCGCACATCAGCGGCTACTAAGCTCACTCAAAACTCCTGTGAGCTCCAAGCAGAGACCTTTTCTTTTTACAAACAACACTGTGTTCTGCTCTGAAAACTGATGGTGTCAAAAGCAAATGCAGAAATCATCCTGCAGCTTCCTCCTGACATCAGTATTCCCCACAACTAAATTCAGTTTTAGTTCCAAAAGATTACATTTTGTTATTGTCTCTCTTTGTTAGGCACAAGCACATAGCAATTATCTGGCTTCCTATCTCTGTCTGTTTTACTGAAAGAGACAAGGATTTCTTTTTTATTTCCACCAGAATGGAAATGCAAATATTATTATTGAACGCAACAAATTAAAAACTTTGAGGATGAAAAATGAGTTTTATCCACTAACATTTCAGTGATTCCAAATATAGGATTGTGACCTTTCCAAATTACAGCTTTTACATTATAATGCAAGGTTTTTTCAAAAAGAAAATAATTTTAATTCTATTAATCTAAAATAAATGTGCGCCATCATATAATCAAAGGAAAAGGTGCGTGTATATTTCCCCTGCTGTATACATCAAAATAAGAGTGTCCAGATAAACATCAAAAGTTGTGGATATGCTAAGCTTCATGAAAGCTGTACATTTGTAGTGTTATACATTTATTCCTGTACTGTCTTACAACAGGCCTGTTTCTGCACAGTAGCAGTAACTGGATTTACAGGGGCTTATTTTTATTCATAGATAGATAAAAAATATGTATATACATTCCCTGAATCAAAGTAAATTCAAAGGAAATGACATGCAAGGGGAGAAGTAGCTCAGATTTCTCATCAGCAGTCTAATCATGAGTGACGCACAGGCAACTCAAAAGCTGCCCACACAATTGCTCATGGAGTCTGCTTAGAAACAGGCATCACCGCCAGGAAAATCTTTCTTACCTTGAATCCAAGTTTTGTGATGGCCACCTATAATAGGAATTGGAGGGAGGAATGCAAAGTGCAAAGCACTGCGTTAAACTGACACTATATATCACTGTTGGGCAGGCTATACATTTTTATGCAATGCATTCTACAGACATAGATAAATATATGCAACAAAGGTAAGCACGAGCAACAAGGTAATTCCTAGTCTAGTTTCTCTTTTCAGTTGTGCCAGTCTCACTGAAGTTAATAGAGCTGCCACAGTACGAGAGACAAAATTGTTTGGATGTGCTGGGTACGAGAGTGGTACTTTCTGTCTCCTACCATGCTACAGGCACACTAAACACTGTGAACTTCCAAGTAATGAAAAGCTGTGAGATCAAAGCACAACTGCCTCTGTAGCCACCATGGCTAAAACCTGATCACGGTTTAAGTGACTTCAAAAGCATTAGGTGAGGGATGACTATAGCGTTTGAACTTAACCTACAGTGATAGTTCAGCAACATATAAAGGAGGTTTTTCTGCTGTCTATTGTTCTGCTAGGGGCAGATGTAATCAGTGTTCAACTGCTAGAAAGGAAGTATTTATTAGTACTTTTTCGTAAAATACTTTTTTCACCAGAATAAATCTATGATGGGTGGAAGGTAGAATTCAAGTAATTTCCAAAATCATATAAAGTTCTTTCAACAATTTCAACAAAAAACGTTTGTGCGTGAAGAAAACTTGAATGTTTTGACAGTTAAGTTGTTGGTTTTTAATGAAGTAAATACAAAGTAAGAGCAACATGAACAGCATAAAAAAGATTAAAAATAATAAAAAATAATTAAAAACTTTTCAGTCTAGCAAAATATTCCTGTGTACCTGGAACAAACTTTTATTTCTAGTTATTTCCCTGAGAAAAATGCCACATTAACTAACTCTTGCAGCACTGTTTTACGATGAAATGAAGTTATTCTTTCCACTTGTTTGACAGCTGATCTGAATTCTTATTGATTTGCAGAGAGACGGAATGATGATTTTGAATACAGTATCTTAATATATTTTAATAGTACGTTGTTATGTATCCACATGTGATGTTTTAAATTTTCAGTATTCAGCACAAAACGTGAGTGATGTTACTCTACAATATATTACATAATGAAAACACAGTATTCCAGCTTGGCAGGAAAATCCAGAAGAAAAGAAACAGATTAAATGATTGAACTGGAAGATGGCCTCTTCTCATCACATCATTTTTCCAGCTTTTTGCTATCTAATTATTTCCTTCAAGTGACAGGTAGATATTTTTTTTTATTTATTCCACCACCAAACCATTTTAAAAAACAGCAGTTTATATATGGCAAACCAGTGCCAATAGTACCTTTTTTTAACTAATCTGAAAAACATGGGATGCTTATGTATTGTTGTTTATTATACTAATTGAGTTTCATGTAATTTAAACAGTTTTCTACTAATAAGTTCAATTATTACTGAAGATACTTAAGGTTACCTCTCTAAAGAATTTGTGGAGTCACCTTTTTTACTATTCTGCCATAGTACTGAAAGATGTTGCTTTTAGAGTTATGCACTTGAAGAAAGATATTACAACATCATAACAGTTAAGGATTTTATAAGAATTGAGATTCTTAGCTGGATGGATTTGCACACTCTGAGAATTTCTACTAAAACTGACTTTTACCTTTCCATTGCACAACCTCTCCTGATGGTTTCTCGACAGTCTTGGGAAATCAGAGGGGTCCCATCTAACTGGAGGCTGGCAAATCTTGTCCTGATTTTCAAGGGCAAGCAGGAGTATCCTGGAAACTACAGGCCTGTCAGTCTCACTTCAGTACCTGGTAAAATTATGGAGAGGATTGTCCTGAGAGATGTTGAAAAACACCTGTAAAACAGCACAGTCATTGGTCACAGCCAGCACAGCTTCATGAGAGGAAAGTCCTGCTTATCAAACCTAATTTCCTTTTATAACAAGGTAACTCACCTGATTGATCAAGGGAAGCCAGTTGATATAATCTTTTTTGGTTTCAGTAAAGCTTTTAATACTGTCTCTCATGGGATCCTGCTGGATAAAATATCCAGCACGCAGCTCCATAAACACATCATGTGATGGGTGAGCAGCTGGCTCACAGGTTGGGCACAAAGGGTTGTAGTGAAGGGGGTGACATCAGACTGGTGACCTGTCACTAGTGGGGTTCCACAGGGCTCCATCCTTGGCCCTGTCCTCTACAACATCTTCATCAATGACTTGGACGCAGGACTGGAAGGGATATTAAGCAGCTTCTCAGATGATACAAACCTGTGAAGAGCTGTTGACTCCCTTGAGGGCAGGGAGGCCCTGCATAGTGACCTAGACAAATTAGGGGACTGGGAAACCACCATCCATATGAAGTTTAACCAGGGAAAGTGCCAGATTCTGCACCTGGGATGGGGCAACCCTGGATGTTTGTACAGACTGGGGAATGAGATGCTGGAAAGCAGTGATGTAGAAGGAGACCTGAGGGTCCTGGTGGATGGCAAATTGAACATGAGTCAGCAGTGCCCTGGCAGCCAGGAGGGCCAACCCTGTCCTGGGGGGCATCAGGCACAGCATGGCCAGCCGGGCAAGGGAGGGGATTGTCCCACTCTGCTCTGCTCTGGGGCGGCCTCACCTTGAACACAACTTCCTTGTGAGGGAAAAAGGAGGGGCACACACTGATCTCTTCTCTGTGGTGACCAGTGACAGGACCCCAAGGGAATGGCCTGAAGCTGTCCAGGGTGAGGTTTAGGTTGAATATTAGAAAAAGGTTCTTCACCCATAGGGTATTTGGGCACTGGAACAGGCTCTCCAGGGAACTGGTCACAGCACCACCCTGACAGAGTTCAAGAAGCATTTGGACAATGTTCTCAGGCACATGATGCGACTCTTGGCAATGGTGCTGTGCAGGGCCATGAGTTTGAATGGATGATCTTTGAAGGTCTCTTCCAATCCTTCTGTGATTATATGATTTTTTGATCTCCAAATGTGTTCAAAATCAAATTGTCTAATAATAAGCTTCCTTAAGGGATGTACTTCTGCAATGAAAAATATATGAGGCCCTGCATATCAGAATGTTATATGTGTAGGAAAGAGAAGCGATTGTTATGTGAACATTCTTCTCTGTTCAAGTGAAAGCATTGGTTGGGCTGAGATAGTAAGGTTATCCCAAATCCGTTAGACAAAGCAAAGTTTCCATTCAAATTCGTAGCAAACTCCTGTAGGCTCAGAATGACTGTTGTGTTTAAGAAAGGGAACTCAGAAAACTCACAGTATTGTCTGAGAAAAATGTGTAGGCTTGGGCAATTTCTTTGAGAAGTGTAGGAAATTATACGAGAGCTACTGTAATAAGTGAAATGAAAAGGAGACATA
This sequence comes from Oriolus oriolus, assembly GCA_013400235.1. Classification (NCBI taxonomy): domain Eukaryota; kingdom Metazoa; phylum Chordata; class Aves; order Passeriformes; family Corvidae; genus Oriolus; species Oriolus oriolus. Next base: position 2,878,400 of record VXBT01022073.1, on the reverse strand, counting down.
AAAAGATGATGTACTGTCTAATTTAGGTGTATGGAGACTTCGTAGCTTATTTTTCAAGGCTGACTCATTTACCCATTCTGAACACATAGAAGAAATTTCAATAAAAAGTAGATGTAACCATTTGATTTTGAACTCTGTTCTCCTTTGCCCTTCTTTGCAAAGAGCCTCTTCCCACTTTCTTAAGTAAATTACTGCTAAACCCAAAAGTTATTCAGTAATATTGAGAGGGGGGTGGGCATTTTCTCCAGTTCAAGTTTGTCATTATTGCTTCGAGTGTGAAATTTTTCACAACCTTACACACAGCGTGCATTATAATGTTGGAAAATCATGAAAAAAAGAAAAACCTCAGTGTTACTGAGAAAGCCTCTGGGATCTCAGATGTCAGTTCGAGGAGAGAGATTGCTATACCTATAAATTCATCTTTCCCAGAACTGACATCCAAGGTCCTAGAGCTTTTTCCATATTGCTAAAGACCTTTTTCATGCAATTCCAGCAATGCAGTGCATTCCATTCTTCACAAGAAATGTTCAGCTATTCATATTGCAGACAGCCAGGCATCTTGCTGACTTTCTAAGAGTATTAGAGCTATTGGGAACAGAGGTACCAAAACAGGATATTGTACTAAATTTTCAATAAGATTTCAGAAATTAAAATCCATTTAATTAAATTAATCCAAATTAAGATATATATATTTCAAAAGAAAAATATCATCTGGAAAAAGCAAACAAAGTAATCCTAACAACAACAACAACAACAACAAAAAAAAGTGAATTAAGTGTAATCTGCTAAAAATGCTGGATGTTCACATTTTAATTTGTGTGTTTGTGTGTTTGTGTGTCTGTGTGTCTGTGTGTTTGTGTGTCTCTCTCTCATGAGCATAAGCTAGAAGAAGTGCAAACGTAACTATCCTGAACTATCAGTCTCACTTTGGTGTTACAGTAACTTCCTCTGTGTACTGAAAACACTCTGATTTCATCTAAAATCAAGTAACAGTCACAGATCAACTGCATTAAAAGACAAATGTACATTTTTGTCACTGAGATTCATGTCTGTTCAAATTTACTCTTTTAGTTACAATTACCAAATGCTTCGAGGACTTCAAGACCATTTTCATCTTCATGTGAGTTGTAGGGGAAAGCAATAATGAGTTGTATTTAAGACAAGGTAAAGATGTGCTACTAGGTCTGGTATAGAGGTATGCTACTAAGAGCTCAGGGATATTAATTTGAGCAACACTTTTTCCCAGTTAGGAGCATATAGCTATTTGTAAACTCAGAATAAACAGAGAAGCCTTTTCAGATTCAGGCTGCAGCAGCTGCACATTGAGGGTCCCTGACAGATGAAGAGCTCCAAGGTACCATCACACTGTCTTTAGGCATTAATAGACCAGAATGGATCTGTTATATCACCACAATATGAGCTCCAGTTGTATATGGAAAACGTAACACACTGCTTTACAGGTAAAGGTTTTAAGTGCTTTAAAGACAAATTCTGAGTTTTGAAGTGAGTTGATTTAGTTGACAAAGTAAACATGAACCTGAGTGACGTTGCAGTCACTTACCTGACTGCACCTCTTTTTTAGGGGTGCAGAAGGAAGGGAGGTAGAAACACAGAAAGAAAAAAGAAAAAGAAATTTTAAAATAAAGGGATAAGAAGGGAAAAGGGAAAAGGGAAGAAAAGTAAGGAAAGGAAAGGAAAGGAAAGGAAAGAAGGAAA
>VXBT01022073.1:2849641-2876216 GCA_013400235.1 Oriolus oriolus | reverse complement strand
AAAGAAAAGAAAAGAAAAGAAAAGAAAAGAAAGAAAAAGAAGGAAATTGAAGGGTAGGAGGGAGGGAAAAGAAAAGCCTTCATTTTCTTCTTTTTCAGACGCACCTCTGAAAACCTCTACAAATGGCCCTAAGGACACAAATCTGTGCAGCATAGCAAATCCCAGCTGAGGTCAGGGAACTTCACAGAGACTAAAACATCTGTTGTTGTGTAGTCAGGTGGGTAACTAGGATTTCAGCTGAGAGGAATTCTAAAGGCAGCTGAGATTTTGATAACTATTATTTTTATACATTTCCAGCTGAAGTTTTGGAAGCTTAAGTGATCCAAATAACCATTTTCAATATATATTCTAGGATCAGAATTTTTGGAGGATAGGCTTGCCCGACTAAGGTATTTTTATCCTGATATTAGATCTTTTGAGAAATTTTTCTCTTTTGCCTGCCTTTCAGAATCACAAGGCCTTCAGTCATTGTCATGGCTGCAGCACAATAGCTGCATCAGCCATCACTTTTGAGAAGGTGCATGCTTTCTGGCGGAACTGCAAAAATGCTTGTTATTGTTGACAACCACTTAACATCCGGAACAAATAGTTTTTCACACTGAAAACAAAAATATTAATTGATTTTAGATACAGTTATGTTTTTTAACAGCAGATTGGACAGCTCTGCAGTCTGGGAAGCAGCTAAATTGTCTTTTCTTTTCTTTGTACCAGACATGCATAAAAATTTGGGAAGTGTATTTTATCTGTCACTTCTGCTAGCAGCCGACTAAATTTGCCTACATCTGGCTTCATGCCCTATAAAGTAAATTTCTCTCCCTTTAAGCTCTGTCTTGTTTGGATTGTAATTACACAAAGGATAAAAGGGTAAGGAGTCTGTGGTGGTTCTTATTTAGGCATCAGTGGGATCCAGTCCCCCATCAACCCCTCTAAAATCCTTCCGAATCTTATTTCTTTGCTTTTTTTTAAATGAGCACCTGTCCCAGCAGGGCAACAGACCCAGAAGGAAAGAAGAGGAAGCGTACTGCACCTACACAGTGACAGGATTTCCCTGAGCACCACCAAGCTCCCAGCATTGGCAAGTGGCAATTTGAGCTCAGCAAAAAAAGGGACACAGAATCATAGGATTATTTGAGTTGGAAAAGACCTTAAAGATCATCTAGTTCCAACCATAGGCAGAGATGCCACTCACTAAATCAGGTTGCTCAGGGCCCCATCCAATCTGGCCTTAAACACTTTCAAGGTTGGAACATCCACAACTTCTCTGGGCAGCCTGTTCCAGTGCCTCAACCTCTTCACAGTAAAGAATCTCTCTTGTAATTTAAAACAGTTCCTGCTTTTGCTATCACTATCTACTGCGCAAAAAGTTACTCTCCATCCTTTTTATGAGCCACTTTAAATACTGAAAGGCTGTGATGAGATCACTCTGAAGCACTCCCTTCTCCATGCTGAGCAATCCCCTGCTCTTTCAGCCCGTTTTCATAGGAGAGCCCTCTGGACAACTTCAGTGTTCTGATCAACTTTGTGGCCCTCAAGAAACAGCAGATCCTCATCTTTATTTTGCTGAGAACCCCAGAGCTGGACATAGTACTCCCTGGTACTGGAATCTCACCAGAGCAGAGGGACAGAATCACCTCTCTCAACCTGCTGATGACCTATGTTTTGATGCAGCCCAGGATGCAATTTGCCTTCTGAGTTGCAAGCACACATTGCTGACCTGTGTCCAGCTTTTCATTCACCAGAAACCACGACTCCTTCTTCACAGGACTGCTTTCAATCTCCCAGTCTATACTCATATCTGGAATTGCTGTGACCAGGCGCTGCACCTTGAACTTGGGCTTGTTGAACTTCATGAGGTTCCTGTGAGCTCAGTTCTCAAGTTTGTTCAGTTCTCCCTGGATGGCATCCCATCCTTCTGTTTTGTCAACTGCATTGCTCTCTGCTTTGTGACATCCGCAAACTTGCTGAGGGTGCACTTGATCCCACTGTCCATGTCATTGATGAAGATATTGAAGAGTACCAGTCCCAAGACAGCCCTGGTACACTCAGCCCCTGATGAGGGACACCACTCATTGTCACCACCTCCATATGGACAGAGCCACTGACCACAATTCTTTTGCTTGCTTGCTTGCTTGCTCCATCCATCCATCCATCCATCCATCCATCCATCCATCCATCCATCCATCCATCCATCCAATCCCTTATCCACAGGATAGCCCACCTTTCAAACCCATATCTCTCCAATTTAGAGATAAGGATGTTGTGTGGGATTGTGTTAAAGTCCTTACAGAATTCCATGCAGCTGACATCACTCTGTCTTCCCTTGTCGACCATTGAAGTCACTCCCTCACAGAAGGCCACCAGATTGCTGAGGCATGATTTGCCCTTAGTTAAGCCGTGCTGGCTGTCTCAGATCACCTTCTTGTCTTGCATAAGCCTTAGCATTGCTTCCATGAGGATCCTATCCTAACATAGGAAAGAGTTACAAAGATGTTTTACAAAGATGGCCATTTCTTTAACATGTAAGATTTAAATACTCTCATCTGGCTAATACCTCCTTGTTGATGATTATTCAATTTTTTTTTGTGTGATACTGTACTTTTAGACTCTAATGTCTTACATGTGTTCATGCCCACACAGATACAGAACCAATAAGGCTGTCACTGATAAGGACTCATCAGAGGTTTCTTAGAAAAGAGTTAATACCCTCTATAGTAAATGTAGAGAAAAAGACAGTGTAAGAGAGCAATTCTTAGGTGGGACAGCTCTAGATTTAACAAAACCATTGTTGCTTATATGGCAATATCATGCTCCTCAAAGATATTGACATAGTCCTGTTGGTAGAATGCAATTAATTTTTTTCCTGATCCAAGATCTTACTCTAGCCACAGCCTCATACATCTGCTGCATCTGGTTCTGGGCTCTTCGTAGCATCTGCAAGCTGTGTACATATGCATCACTTGCAACTCTTCACATGATGGTTAATAGGGTAGATACGAATAAAATGCTTTATTTGGGACACTGTATGGTGGAAAGGATGGCTATAAAATAGCTACATGACAAGAGAAATTCAGAAACTCACAGAGACCTACTCACATTCTAAAAATATCTTACTTAGGTAAGATATATAGCTACTGTTCTGCAACTCTTCTGTTCTGCCACTCTTCTGCCTAAAGATGCAAAAAAATCCTCAAACAGTAGTGGAGGTTGGTTAAAAAAGAGCTAACTAATATTATTAGGAGTAACAACATTGGCTTTAGCTGCTCCTTTTCCTCATCAGTAGAGGATTACTTGTTCTGTCTTTTCTCAAAATTCTCTAAAACTTTTTGAAATTTCTTACGCCGAAGATCAACTCCTCTGTATGTTTCCCTAGGCAGAAGTCTCAGAGTCTAAAGAAATTGCAAGGGAAAAATCCCAAGAAACCAAAGCCAATTTAGATTTAATTTATATGTTGCCTTCAGTGTTCACTGAAATGTGGCAAACTAGAGGAAAATAATTCTTTTTTCCTTTTGTTTCTTTAGTCATGAATGTAGCTGTGTAGGAGAATACCATGTCAAGGTTTTGCTTTTACACCTTAAAGGTGTGTAAAAGGTTAAAAAGCAGAGACAAAGAGAAAAAAAAAAAAAAAAAAAAACCACAAAAACCACCCCAAAATAAAACAAATGAAAAAAAAGAACAGAGAAGAATAGACGGGGAGGAAAAAAGATTATAGTTCAGGAGAAAATGAAATGTTACAAGGCAGCTGCTTACAAAGACATAGAGGAGGAGTAGCAGAGGTACAACTGAGAGAAGTAGAATCCAAAGGCCCATGAAGACACAGGCAATAACAATGGTCATGGCTTCAGGCTCATCACTTTTCCACGTTTTTAATAATTTAACATCTCTAGAGTATATGTCCGTCATCTTTCAGTACCTCCAAGACAGTCCACCAGTGAACATTGAGGGAACTAGTGTTTTACTGAGGAAATAAAAGCAGTATGTAAAAATTTAAACCTACGTTTTGCTATTTAGCATATACAGTAAATGATTAGAGTTTATTAATTAATCTGGGCTTTCATAAACCACCAATGTATTTGAGCAGATTTTTTTTTCACTCTTTTTAGAAGAATAAGTAACATGCAGACATTCTAATAACCTCTCGTCTCAAGTGCATATATTTCTAGTACCTGCAAGAGGCATGATTCATCTGTCGACCACTTAATTTCCTAACTTGAAGGATAGTAAGCTATTTAAACAGAAGGGGAGAAATGCATGATGAGAAAAAAAGAGGTCATTCTATTTTTAAGAACTTAGCCTGCATCTCCTGGTTTTACTTGTTAAATGTTCTCATCCTTGATAAAATTATAGGCTATCTGCTGTCAAGCAGAAATGAAGATCATACGAGTAAGTATAACCAGGTGAAATGTAACCAGGCAGCTGATCTGTTTCTTGCATCTTCATAGCTTATGGGATTAAAGCATGACAAGCAGAAATGTACAGGGATCACAGTTACACAGATCAATCTTCACTTAGGATTGTTACTTTGATGTGATCCAAGTAAATTCCTTTTAAGATATAAGGATGTGGTTGCCACTTACGGTGATTAAGTGTAATCTAGTTTGATTCAATATATTACAATATAACTTTATTTCCAGGTTCTTTTCTGAAGATTCAGGAAATTTTACACTTACATGTTTCTGCTCACTGGGAACCTATTTCTACAAACTTATTGAAGCAGTAAATTGAGTGGGCGAGAAAGGTTACCAGTTTTCCTTCTTCAGAATTACCAGAAAAATGCTATTATAAATAAATTTAAATATTCTGCATCTCTTATATCCGACCTACCAAGAAGGATAGTAAAGTCCTACATCTAGTTTGCCTTTCTGAAGGCTTGACAACATCCCTTGACTAGACTCAAATGCATGGCTGGTAGGTCAATATGAAATAGAACCAAACCCAGATAGCATCAAAGTGGATCTGTTTGAGCTTTTCCTCTGAGGTAAGAACATTAGAATGACTGACAAAGTTTGGAATTTAAAATTTAGTTTTAAATTTAAATTAATTAATACTATAATTTTTTGAAATAAAGAAAGCACAGGATAATATACAATATAAATAGAAATAATTTGTTAAGAAATCTTTCTCAGAGAAACATTTAATCAAAGCTGGCTACCAGGAACTAGTGAAGCTTACGTAAATATACAAATTTCTCAGCAGGGAATAAATTAGAATATAAAGATTCGACAGTATGTTGGGAAGTGGTCTGTTATATTATCACTTTTCCCTTTTTCCGGCGGAAAAAGCAGCATGGTCTTTTCTCTAAGGCTCTGATGGCCAGAGTGGTCAGTTTGCACTGATGAACACTGTCTAAAAAGAAAAAATTAAAGATCCCATATTATTGCACTTAGCATGACTAATCAAATAAGGTACATGAATTTACCCTTTGCAAATTGCACTGCACATATAAATTCGATTGATGACTGTGGTGAACAGTTTGTGAATTATATCATGATTAATGGAAACTGGGAGATTTCAATCCATGCTCTTGCCAGAGGTATGAAATAGTGTGTGCAGTTGTATATGACTGCCCGGCTGAAGGCTTGACACTCAGGCAAATAAATGAGTCTGGCAAGCATCTGGCCACTGCCTTTGCAAAGGAGTCTGCACATGTCTTTGCAAGTGAAATTACTTGCAAGTAAAGCACTTAAAATCTGTTGATTAGCTCATAAATTTGTACCCTCCCTTTATCCACCTAAGTCAGGGAGATAACACAGATAGATTTAAACTGGGGAGCCTTACATAGTTCTCTTTAAATTCTGAGTTTTCTAAGTCTTTCTAGTTGGAAGTACTCTCCAAGTTGCTCCCTATATCAGTCTACTACTTAATCATATTTCTTTGCTGAGAAAATGCTAATATTTAGTGCATCTCCTTGCACTGAAAATCCACACTCTAATGTTTGAGTGTTTTCCAAATATTATCAGCAATGTAAGCTCACACACCACATGAAATCTCTCATTTCAAGACAAAATTCTGCTCAGGGTAAGTGAGAAGAGAGCATAAAAGACAGAACAAGCAAAGGAAAAAGGAGTATTGTCAATGCTTTTTCTCAATTACAATCAAAGTCTAGCTTTAGCTCACCTCCCCTATTGTTAATCTTTGGTCAATCTCTGAGTCCTTTCTCCCCCTGCAGACTTATTCTTTCTTAACTCTCACATCTTTGCCTCCCTTAAGTCTTAACACTTTATAGCTAGAAGCTTTTTCTTCATGACCTCTCCCCATGATATCACTCCATTACCTGAATCCCACACTGGCTTCTGACTTCCTTCCACAATCACGCTCAAAATCCTTTTTCTTGTCTTCAAGGTCCTATTCCTGCCTATTTCTCTCTCATCTCTCTTATTGTGATGCCTGTGTGTATCTTATATTCTTTCAAGCCAGAAGAGTGACTTCCTCCTGCTCAGCTGTGAAATCCGTGCTGATATATCATACGCACATCCCCCATATTTCAGCTTCAGAGATTCAGTAGAGAACACACAAGAAAAAAAGGAAAAAATGTCTAATCCTCAACATTGCTATAATCAAACTTCAGATAAAAACATGTAGTCACTAGCTTTACCATAATAAATTTGAATGTAGCTCCTGGCACTATTTTAACTCCAACATAACAAACCACATAAAAGTAGTGATGGCAAAGACTAGGAGACTGAAACATACTATTGTTTGTCAGCATACAGACCTCCCTCTGATGCAAGCTTAATGATGTATCACACCTCCCACATCAGTGCTTTCTGAAGCTGTTTCCTAAAAATAATGAATATGGGCCAATGCTGTGCTCATGGTTCCCATGGGATCTTTAACAGAACAAAGGCTTAATGAAACATGTCCCTGTCTTCTGGACCTGTTCATGTGGTCTTTGCCTTGGATTTATTGTCCTGCCAGACCAGAAAAAACCACACGAAACCACTCACTGAAGCTACAGAAAAGTCACATATCTTTACAGAAAGTAATAGGGCAAACCCCAGCATTAAAGCAACAGGGTGTGAAAAAGATTAAACAGAAAATATGCACATTTTTAAACATATTTGAAGAGGACACATTACTAAAAGTAGTTAGTCTAAAAAGAATAAATAATTTTAATTTCCTGTTCAAGATCTAGGAGAAGAAGGTGGAGCTAATTAAAATTCAGTTTTTGAAATTCCAGCCTGTAAACAATCAAATTTAAAATTCAAATGCCTCATACAAACCTTCCCAAAATCTCCATGGGCATCAGGACAGTGAGGATGTCCTGATGGAAATTCCAAGAAAACAAATGTTCTGTCCAAGATATTGAATCTACAAACCTTGACTTTGCTGAAGTCAGCAGCAAAGTACTCATGAACTTCTCAAAGGCCACAATTTCTAACTGAATTTTTGTAAGAAATGTGACCCTGAAGATAATAAAATTTTTAGAATCTTGCACTGAACATACTATATATATTTCAAATACATATATAAATATATATATTGTTAGGTAAGTACATACACAAATTTCTTTCAGCATTTGAAGAGCTAAAAAAATATGCAAGAGAAATAGAAAGGTGATACATGAAAGGCAACGTAAAAGTCTCATATCTCTATGTTTGTTCTACTAAATTCTTTCAAACCTCAATAATAAATTGTGGAAAAACAACTCAGACAGTTAAAATTCTTATTTTCCATTTATTCTTTTCTTCTCATTATTTAGCACCCTAAAGCTGCCTTCCTTTGGAAAGGACACTGAGGCTTTGCTGAAAAAGATTGTGTATTATTTTCCTTTTTTCAGCAAAAACTTCAAAACACATACAGATAAATCTTAAAAGCTTTCTTCATAGAAAGGTTGACCCTGAAGACAAAGGCCATTTTAAATGGAATAAAAAGGTTTTAAACAAACCCATGAATATTGACCAGCTGTCCTTATAAACCCCTTGTAGTACAGAAGGACCAATATGCTGCCTTGTTTTGGTTCTAATACAGCTCTGCCCAAAATGCAGGAGTAACACAGGAAGGTGTTAAGGGATTGCACAGTCTGAAGAAAGAGTGATGAAGTCCTCTTTCTTATATTTCAACTGTTTCATCTCTATTCAAGCAGTGGATGGCCGAATAAGAGCTTTCAGCATGCTGCTGTCCTGGCAAGGGAAACTTTCTTCCCAGTGCAGTAGGAAAGTACGTCTCACTCCAGCAATCTGAGTAGTGCTCAGATCTTTGTGCAGCTGTGCACGATGTGTGTGCTGCAGTGTGCTTCCTCAGGCACCTGGAGAGGGAAGCAGACTGGACCTTTCATAAATATTGCTGTCCTCTGCTCAACACACGAACCAGAAAACATCCAGAAGACAGCCTGGTCCCAAGCTGTCCCTTCAGTTGTCATCTGGGTGGTACAGGCAGCTGAACCTTGGAGCTGGGACAGCTCTGGGGTCCCACACTGTGTACATGGGTCCACCCCATTCCCCCGACTAACACTGCGCTTAAAAATGGGAAATATTTGTGTGTGATGAGGCCATTTATCTTCACAGGCAGACTCAGAGAAGTGCTTTCTGGAAATTAAAGTACCTGTAGTAATTAACAACTTTTGCTGCAACTGAATTCTACTGGGATGGAACTGTGAGCCTGAGAAAATTTTGGATGTCATTACCAGTCCCTTGTGTCATCGTTCTTTCAGTCATTCATTGACATACTCTTTCAAGAAAACGCACTTGCAGGAATAATTGGACTGTGCCTTACACTCAAATTCAATACAACTTTTTCTTCAGTTGCTTTTTGTGATTCATGATGAGGAAAGATTGAAAAAAAGTTAGGAATACAGAACATTTCTTTTTGTTTCAGAACTGAAAAGACTAATACCTCAAAATGATCTTCTGCAGCACTTCATGAAAATCAGTTTTCAGTTGTCCTTGACAGGAAGACAGAATCGGAAATGTTCAGAGTAGCAATTTATAACAAATTTCTTTGGAAACAAATGTGACAGTAGCAATTTTAATGAAAAGGAGAAAGGCTAGAAAACTCAGGTTATGTTTTCAAAGTCTCTGAAGTCTCCAAATGAGATATTTGCTGCCTCAATAACAAATGCAAGATCTGCACTTTAAAATGAAAACGGAAAAAGTAAAAAATTATGATTGACCTGACAAAAACCATCAGGTAAAATCATGAACTGCTTATGCAGAGAACTTATCCCGCTGTCCAATGCAACTTGTTTGCCATCACATATTTCTTTGTCTAGTTTTATTTTTGTATATTTGTTGCTGTTTTATTCTTCTTATTTCCCCCTCGAACTTTAGTTCTTATAGACAGAGACGTGCACTTCCATTCCTGTGTAATTAATGTCCTGTATATTGGTGTCATTAGGGCCATGGTACAGCCTTGCAGATTTTAAATCCTCCCAACAGAACAAAAGAGAACCTATATAAATTACACAGCCTGCAAGTTATAGAGTTGGTGTTTCATGAAATGAAGAAACTCTGTGCCGATTTCATTCCTCCTGTTGCAAACTTTCCAACCTCTATAGGATATGTGTTCATTTTGTATTATTGCTGTTATTGCTAATATTCTTGTTTTACTCACTTGCAGTCATTATTATTGTTGTTGTTGCTACTGCTGTCATTATTATTCATGTATTTAATATTATTGATATTATTTGTCCCAAATCAGTGACCAATATAGTAAGCTTTAGAGACTGCTTGAAAAAGGAAGTCAAAAAAGTTCCAAAAATTAACTTGAAAAAAACCAAACAAACCAAAAAAGGATGAAAAATTCAGCTAATGCTTCAGTCCTATTAATGCCTTTATTTATATGAATTGTGATTCTCTGGACAAAAGATGTGGTACTATATTTGTGTCTTATTGGTCCAGAAAAGAGAACAGAGAAGAAAATGAGGGATAAGATGGAATATGAGCTAGAAAGTCATATATTAAATGAGAAGAAGCCAACCAAACCTCACATAGCTATGCTTGACCTTGTTTTACCTCTGATAGTCTCTTGAAACTAATTAAAAATAATCCTCTTCTATGAGATACAGTTTCATAATTTGTAGAGGCCACAACCCTCTACTAAGGGTAGATCCTTCTAAGGATCTTCTCAAAACATAACTCAGGTTTTGTCCAGTTGAACATTTAATTGTGTAGAGAGTAAGTAAAAGACCTCCTATTCTGAAGGGATATTGTTAGCATTTTTGTTTCACAGTATTAGGAAATATGAATTCAAAAACACTAATAAAGTTAAGAAAAGGAAAAACAACAGCAATTGCTATTGTTACTGAGAAAGCAAATATTTACCTCAGAGAGTGATTCCTATTTTGATGATCTCTGTAATGACCCAGCTATTGCTTAAAAAAGTGGTAACAAATGTCTTTAAAAAATATAAATTGACAACACATAAAAACTTTAATAGCCACTTCCGCAGTACAAAACTGAGTAGAATCAGAGCACAGCATAAGTAAAACACTGCATAGGAGATCTCATCAAGGCATCTGTAGTGGGTTGATCTTGACTGGACATCAAGTGCCTACAAAAGCTGTTCTATCAGTCCCCTCCTCAGCTGGACAGGGGAGAGAAATTAAAAAGAAAGGCTCGTGGATGGAATTAAGGATGGGCAGAGGTAACTCACCAATTACCATCATGGGCAAAACAGACGTGACTTGATGAAATGTGTTTAATTTATTAGCAATCAATTCAGTAGCATGACGAGAAACAAAAACTAAACCTTAAAGCATTTTCCCCTCATCATTCCTGTCTTCCTGGGTTTCCTTCAAATTCACTCTCAATTTGTCTACCTCCTCTTCCCCAGTAGCACAGAGGGATGGAAAAGGGGATTGCTGTCAGTTCATCACACATTGTCTTTGCTGGTCCCTCCTCCTCGGGGAAGGACTCCTCACTCTCTTCCCCTGCTCCGGTGTACGGTCCCTCCCAGGGGACCATGAATTTCCCCAGTGTGAGTTCTTCCCACTGGCTGCAGTTTTCCACAAACTGCTCCATTGTGGGTCCCTTCCACAGGGTCATAAGTCCTTCCAGCTAACCTTCTCCAGTGTGAACTCCTCTCTGCAAGGGTCCGCAGGTCCTGCCAGGAGCCTGCTCAAGCACAAGCTTCCATGGGGTCACAATCTCCTTTGGGCATCCACCTGCTATGGTGGGGTGGGTCCTCCAGAGGCTGCAGGTGGATCCCTGCTCTCTGTGGACTCCCATGGGCTGCAGGGGTACAGCCAGACTCACCATGGTCTGCACCACAGGCTGCAGAGGAATCTCAGCTCCAGGACCTGGAGCCCCTCCTCCCTCTGCTTCCTCACAGACCCTGGTGTCTGCAGGGCTATTTCTCTCTTATGTTCTGACTCCTCTCTTCTGGCTGCTCCTTTTTGTCACAACTTTTTTCCCCCCTTTCTTATCTTTTTGCCCCATTTGTTATTTCAGAGGTGTTACCAATGTTGCTTGGCCTTGGCCAGCAGTGGGTTTGTTTTGGAGCCGACTGGCATCTACTCTGTTGAACATGGGGAAAGCTTCTGATAGCTCCTCACAGAAGCCACATCTTAGCCCCCCTGATACCAAAACCTTGTCATGAACACCCAATGCAATATCTCTGAGATGAATGCATGAAAGCAGCATAGCCACTGATAGTTCTTGCTTGAAAAACGGTGAGCTGTTTTCCAGGAAGAAAAAGAAAAGCTAATAATTTCTTTTCAAGTGCATGATTATATACAGCTGGCAGAGATGGTACAAAATCAAAAGTAATGTCTTTTTTGAAGAGCTAAAATTTATCATATGTTCATTCCTCGTAGCTTTGCCTGGTTGTATGGGTGCATGACCAAACTCACCTACACTACCTAACAAAGTTCCCACAATCAGTCCTCATTCCTTTCAGCCTTATGAGAAAATTTTGGCATTAAATCATATAAATAATGAATGAAGAAATCATTGAAGCAAGCAAGAGTGGCTGACAAGGAAGCAAATAAATGAATCCCACCCTGAGTAGTTTATTACCTAAACAAAAATCAGAGAAGATACTGAAAAAGAAAAACACTCCATCTAGCACTTGACATCAGAGAATTGCTACCTCTGATTTTAAATTTTAACATTTAACTCATTTGAATTGCCTTTTTAAAATAGTTTTGTTAAGGCACAGGGATCCTGAAACTTATGTGTAAGTCAAAAAGCTCTGCATTGGCCTGAGTCGTCCTCAAGTAATTCATTGCCTACCCACTGATACATCTCCTTTCTCCAGGCTTCATCTGACCACTGCCCCTCTGCCTTCCTGCTCCTTCAACACACATTTTTTATCTACAGTCTCTGGTCTCCATCCTGTCAAGCGCCGCTCACCAAACTCTACACCACTGCCAGCATGGTGTAATGTTGCTTGCTACACTCCCTCACATTTTGTTCCTTTGTCACTTTTGAAGCACACTACAAAAACACAGTATGAGTCATAAAGATCAGAATACACTCTTGCATGTCTCAGTTACCACCTCTTGGTTCATTTCACTATCACCTTACAAAAGCAATAAATTAAAACCAACAAAAACAAAACAAATCCCCAAAACCTGGAACTAGACACATTCTTCTTTTTTCTTTTTCTTTTTTTTCTGAGAATTATGAAACAGAAAAATAATTCATCAGCCCTTGGGGTGATTCTTATGGGTCAAAGAAACATCCATGAAAATTGTGTCCATCAGAGGAAGCCATATGTGTCTCTCATATATTCCTATGAACAATTGTTTCTGCGTAAATTAAAGATTAATGAATAGGGGGTTATCCCATAATAATTTTTTTCCACTGAGTTACTGTAATTCATGTTAATATTTAATGATCATTTCCCTTATGTCTGCTAAGCAAAGAAAACTATCTTGGGCTGCCCACAATTTGCCTGTGCTTCCAGAGTACAGTGAAAAAATAATGCAGTGATATTGAGTTCCTATATCAGTGTCTGATTTAACTAGAAAGATTAACACAATATTAAAAGTTCTGAAGAAGGCAGATGCTATGGCAACTTAACCTTTCTACTTAGAAATACAGAGGTGAAGGAAAAACATCTCTCGTTCTAGGGAATACAGAAACAATAAAACCATCTATTCCCAAGCTCCACTTGACTTCCATTAGAAAAGATGAAAGTGGAGAAACGTATATCATCTATCAATATCTCTAAAAAGACACTGAATCTGCCTACCTATCCATACAAATGTATTCGTACAGGAATAACTCAAGTTAGAGATAATAGCTTTGAGAATTTCCAGTAAAGCAGCTTTTAATTAAGATCTGTAATAGCTTAGAGAAGGTTTCTAATTTTTTTTAATGAAAATAATTTTCATTTTCTAACCAAACAACAAAAAAAGGGTACAGTAAAAAAAATTGCAAGACTGTTCTAGATTCACTACAAATATAACTGTATATTTGTGATTATAAGCAATTAAATTTGTGAAAAGTAGTTGTCCTTTTGTACCTGCAAATTATGGAAAGTAAGAAAATATGAAGTAATTTTTAACCATCCTGTGTACTTCATAAAGCATATTTCTAATACTACCAGTCTTCATGAGTAATATCTTTTCCAAATGATAAAGAAATTGTGTATGCTCAATATTTTCAATGCACCATAGCCTTGCACACTAAATTCCCTTGCATATTCACCACTAATATCACCCCACAGAGCTGAATAGTTGACCAATAAATGAAGGACCTTATGTTCTATAATGCTTAATTTGGTAATAATGAATATATGTGACAATCTCTGAAAGCGAAATTCACTTAGTGAATTACTGAGAGCCTCTACTTCAGTGGACAGTTATAGAGGCATTCACAGCAGTCAGTGTGTGAAGCTCAAAGGCACAAAATGTGGCAGAGAAAACTAGGCTTCACCAAGGCTTTCAGAGAGGTGAGCTTTTTGTTCAATGGAGATTGAAGAAGCCAAGATCTCACATCTTCTTGTTTATTCTGTGATATAGCCAAATTTTAAAAATCCTGCTCGAAAATCTTTCTTGCCTTTTTTCTTGCAACTTAATTTTTGATAATTTCAGGGCTTAAACTTTGCAACAAATACTACCAATCCTCTGGAGTGCATCAAAATGCTGAGCAGTGGATGTTAACATTACCCCTTTAATTTTGCACTGCAGAACTGCATCTCATCAGAAAAGATATTTCTATTATTTGGATGAAGTTTATATACTGAGTCCAGCTGGGAAGGCCTGCCAGGTAAAGTGGGGAAAAAATAAAAGTGCACTAACATACATCATGTTTCATGGTGAGATGAAATGCAACTTTGGAAACAGATTTGACATTTGAGATTTCCCTGTGTTGGAAAGGCAGAATTGGTTGCAGACATGAAAATGCTCAGTACGTGCATCTGGAGGAAGCTGTGCACAGTTCTCTGAAGCACCCCTGGCAGCTGATAATGGAGAGCTGTTGGCAGTGTTTAGAGAGGCAGATGCTTACCTGTGCTCCTACAGTGTGTAGTCTTGGCTTGATGACAAGGTGAGAAGAAGGACAAGCCATCACAGAGTGGGGGCAATTGGCAGCTGGTACCCTGCTGGGGAAGGGTAAACGGGTCACCTAGGGCTTCTTACTCATCTGTAGCAGAGTCATCAATCCATGACAGAAATATGCGCTTTTCAGGAGATAAAGTAATTCTTTATACAGGAGAATGGACAGAAATTAAACAGTTGATAATTTAATGAGAATTAAACAAATTGTTTGCGGCATAGCGTGTGACATATTGCAGACCGAAAAATATCATCTCTACCATAAAATTGTATCCAGGCTTATCTGTGTACTAAATAAATGCAGGACTTGTTGAGACAAGTGGCAGGTGTTGCACTGACGGTGTTCAATGTCAAGTGGATGCTACTGAAATTCTATAGAGGGCACTCCCCTATGAAGTGCTTCTTCATATCTTTCTCTTGTTCAAGCCGCAGGGCAGGTTGTCTTATTTCCCCATCTTATGAAAACAGATTACAGTTCTTGAGTTGTTCATCATGACTCACTGATAGTGTGGAAACTCAAAACCAGGAAAATATACAGTAAGCCAGAAAACAAAGAATCTATTTACACACAAAAACCCCCAAACAACAAGAAAAAAAATAAATAGACCGCCTGAACCCTTTCGTCTTAGCAGTGTTATTTCATGTTACCTTGTTGTGGTTGGGTGTATTTCCATTGAAGGTGCCACAGCAGATCATGGTATTCTGAAGGTGAGAGATCAGTGACAAAGAACATACAGGGCATACAAGCAGGTTTATTTTATGCTTAGTCAGCTAATTTATTCAGGAGTTCATTCACAATTTTAATAGTGGAAAAAAAGTTTTTTAAAACATTTGTAAAAACACGGAGTACTAAATACTGAAGTATCTTATGGTTTAAATTTATTTAAAACTGAATGACAGTGGAAACATTAGGCCAGAGGAACACCTGAGGAATCAGTTTTCTTGTCCTCAGCTGAAGATGAAACCACTTCAGGCACTGTTATTCAATATGTATTAAACCCGAGAATGGCCAAGCATGGATAGTGAGACAGATGTCATTTGAATAAATGAACAAAGAGCCAGGGATGTGCAGCTTGTATAACGTGACAGCACAAAGATCATTCGTCATATCTGTAAGATTATTTCGTACCCTCCTCACTGGAAAAAGGAGTCCAGGTGTTTTGATCAAAAGACTAGAGTCTTTAGGCATGTCATAAACATTTGTGAAGTCCAAAAATTTGATTCATCTGTTAAGTTTTGCTGAAAATAATTTTCATCAGAAGATGCTTACTCCAAAATCTGCTCTCAGTAAGTAAACCTTTACAGAAAATCAGTGTACTGTCCAGGCTAAGCAGTGTTTTCAGTCATATTCATTGAGAATTATGTATTCCAATACCTTAAAACATTCTGACAGCATTGATATTGACCAATGGCTTAATGAATTATAGAGATTTTTCTCCTAGCAGAATTAAAACATGACATCTGATGAACAATTTAGTAAACTGGCCTGTATTTTTTGTCATCATCTGGATAAAGTGTCTAAAATAGGTGAAATTCACCCCCTGGTGAGTTGAAGCACCTTGCCGTTAAAGACAGTAAGAAAAAAACTTCTAGATGTAAAATCCAATTATTCCTCTTTGTATAATGGTTGTGGACATCCTGAAGCAGCACTATAGCTGTTATAACAATTCACATAAACTTATGATTGGACTGGTGTGGGCAATATTTACTCCTGCCAGTTAACATATAAAAGCTTGCTCAGTCTTACAATGAGAATAACCCAGATCTGTATGACTTTACAAAAGCTGGAAGATGGCACTTCAGTGAAAAACACAGTCCATTACAGGAAACATTTATGACAAAAACTACAAGTCTTATAATTTATTGAACATCTACTCTAGATTTCCCAATTGATCCTCAGAGGTTTTTTTCCATTTAGTCAGTGTCTTTCCATATCCATTAGAATTTTTTTACCTTTCCACGGTAATAACTTACTGAATGATTCAAAGTTAGCTTTGATCAAAATGATGAGGTATTCATCACTTGTGAAAATGACTTAAACCCATAATGATACCTAACACAGGACCAAAAAAGTACTAAATCTGAGAAAGTTGTTCTACAGGCTTCTGCCTCATTTTCGCTTAATCAGTTTTGATCAGCTTCTTCCTCTTCCACTGCTTTGAAAGAAAGCTTAGATTGTAATGTTGCAAAGGCTGCATCTAGAGATGTACCTAAGGCAGTCTAATGGGACTGCAGCAAACAGACAAATGAGGAGGGGTGTCTTTCTTGTTTATGTTCCAGAACATCTCATGCGATTGTGAGAAAAGGCTTAGAAGAGGAATATATATTTTCTTACTTTGAATAAGTGCAAATATATTCCTGTGTTTGGGAAGACCAAACTAGACATTCATACCAAAGAAAGAAATAAAAAATAATCCAATGCATAATGTGTTTAAAGTATTCCTAAGAGGAAGATATTTGCAGTCCATCAATTATATTACTTTTATTTTGGCATAGTTGTTCTCGTATAATCATTTTCTCCACCTCTCAGTGCTCAGTCCCCTTACATGTGTTTTCTGGACAGTTCTGAAATTTTAAAGTGGGCACATTGATGTCAATCATCTCTCCGAAAAATGCAGTCCTTTTTAGTAACTTCAAAATTCACCATTTCTTCATTAAACATATTCCTTGTAGTGACCGATACTTCTCTAAATTGCATTCTCTTATCATAAGTTTTTGATTAAAAAAAAAGGAAAATAAACCCACATGTTGTTAACAGTCATGGGAAAGGAGGATAAAATTTCACTGAGGAATTGTTCCTTTTCATAGTTACAGTAATATATTAGCAAGCTAAATCTTATCAGAGCCCCTGTTAATGCTTTTTCAGATATTTTACTGATCTATAATATTTCATATTAGTTCTTTCAAGCTTGTAGAGCTCAGGTAGCTTCCACAGTATAGGTAAATGTCATAGTGATTTCAGATTCCTGATGCCCCTAAACCTCTTGTTTAGATTCAGCACAAGTCTGGGTGTATGACAACCACGATTTTTAAAGTGATACAGCTATTTAATATCATTACATTTTTGCACAAATTTCACATTCTGTTTCAATTTACCTTCTAATATGCAAAGTGAAAATTGTCAGTATTTTTGAGGATCATTCATGTATCCAAAACATAAGGGTGGATATGTATTCAGTGCCTTCACACAAGCTGGCCTTTCTTGGTAATTAGTGCACTGTGTTTGATCTCAATATCATATACCTCTCATCTTACACCACTGGCTGTGACATAAAACAGGACTACTGTGGCTTGGCTTTTCACTGCCACACATGAAATCCCACTATAATTAATTAGTGTTGTTATAGCAACACCTTTTATGACATTGCTTGACACTCAAGGGAGGGAGTGACACAGGGGTGAACTATATGAGAAAGCGTGTTGTAAATTTTATTCTTGAACTCCCTGACTACATTTTTTTTCTTTTTTTTTTTCTTTTTTTTTGCTAGAATAATTTTCCTCCTCAAATTGGTTCCCTGCTGTATTGAGGCCATTGAGCAGACAAATCTCAGCGTTAATTTTATATTGGTATTGCTCATGTGAATCCTGAGGGGAACATGCTAAAATTTGCTGTCAAAAAGTACAAAAGCAGGACATCTTTTATTTCAGAGCAGTTGGTTTTTATTATTTTTGTTTACAGTGATTACATTCAGGATAGAGAGTTCTTGCTGTATTTCACTGTCGGTAATGGATACCACTCACTTACATGGGCAGTATTGAAGAGGTTTTCTTTGAAAATAAAGCTTCTGTCCTAGCAAAAGTTCTCCACTATGCATCACCTGCTGCTATGGAAAACTTTTTAATTCTCATTAATTATTAGGAAGTAACTAAAACTTTGAATTAAAAAAAAAAAAGAAAGAAGAAGAATGAAAAATGTTAACGTAAAGACTTAATAACAATTTTGGTAAGGGAGGTCCCATCCTTTTATTCAGGAGTGATACACACCATTGAGCTGCTGCTTTTACTGTCAAACAGAGCTTCATGTGAAGGAACATTCTCCAGCTACCATGATTCTGCATGGTTGTTACTGGGGTGAAAAAAAACCCCGAACATATATGTGTGAGTGGTCTCTTCAATGTTGTGAAAGCCTCAGCAGTGACTCAGCTGTAGGAGCAGTTCTGTTGGGACACAACAGGCTCCTGTCACCACAACTCAGGTGAGTTGCCCAAAAGTTTACTGCTAGCACAGCAGTTTATACACTGCTAGAACGGGCAGTTCCCATACTGTCCCCTTCCCTGTTCCCTTTCCCACATCCCACCACAAACACACAATTTAGCAGCTTGTTCTCTCTTTCTTTCCAGATCCAACACACTCAGGCTGCAGATATTGCCAGTTCTTTGATCAAGATGAGTAATTTGGCTGTTGCTCATCCTCTCTGAGAAGGAATGGTTGGGAGCTCCTGCTGCTGCATCTGCAGCGCAGAGTCCTCTGGGTTTCATTCTGTGATGCTCTTGTGCCATTAGCAAGACAATACAGCAAAATGAGAGTTGAAAGATGTCCTAAAATTAAAGATCCAGTATTTTGTTATGCATTAATTACATGCTTTATAAATAATTAACAGTTATGTTTATTACTATTACTATTATTATTATTAAATATTATATTCAGTACAAAAGTATCTTATTTTATAAGGGATAAGGTTAAAGAAGTACATATCCCATAATTTACAGTGTAGAAGCAAACACTCATATGTTCCTAAGCGATTTTTAAAACTAATTTCCCATGTCATTAAAATCTTAAAATAAAAGAAAATGCCACTTCCATGCTTAAGAGAGAGTAAAAATAAGCTTGTTTCTTCAGAGAAATCAGCTGTGAGGCCAGGAAAGTCTAATCTAAAATGCTAAACCGTCCTTGAAAACAAGGACTCACACTCATGGTAACAGTTAGTCTATAGATTCTTTTATTCCTTCTTTCTGGCCAAATGAATCCAAGTCTGAATTTTGGCACGGCTTCTACAAAGAAAAGGATAAGGTGATCTTCCCACCTGCTGTGTTATCTAGTGGTGTAAGTCTGCTTCACTAAGCTGAGAAATGGAAATACAAAGTCTGTCAGGGACAATGGGGAACAAAGCAGCCTGTTGAAATTTCTGATCAGCATATAAAAACTAGAAGTTTCTTTCTCTTCCGCCAGTGCTTCAAAGGAAAGTGTTAAATAACAAGACAGCTTGAAAGATGTCAGTTCTGTGTCTTCTGTATTATGCATACTCTGAGTTTGTCTCCAAAAGCCATCTCCGGGGGGATTTAGGCAGAGGAATACCTAATTTCTACATCCCAAGAAAACTCAAATGCTGAGCTTAAATATGTGAGGATTTAGGAACCCCTGGGTATGTATTTCTAGTGTCCAGAAAACTCTGCATTTGAATAACAACTTGCCTAGAGAGATTGTTCAGAGCTTTTCTGTACCACACTCTTCTTTACAGGTATCTGCAGAGTAAGTCCCACTTCAGATTACTCAGTCCTTTTTTTTTAATATGGCCCTTAGGCACTTCTGAAAATTTCATGTTATATGTCAGAAGCTGACAAGAAAAAAAAAGAATAGAATGGAAGTGGAAAGACAAACTAACAAAACTGTTTAGCAAAAATGTCTCATTACTCTTTTGTTCTACCTTCCACAGTTTTCCTGGAAATGAAATTATTATAAGCAGGACAGAGATCCTGATTACATTTGATATGCAAATGGACACAGCATCAGATAGCTATTTTTCTGTACCTGTATTGCATTCACCAGTGTGTTGTCACCATAAGAACTGACAAAGATGTGTGCTGGAAACCTCAATTAAGAAACCACAGCTTTATTACAATAATACCGTATAACTACACTCCTGCTCTAGTCTGAACTTTCTTTTTCAGTGGAAAAATAAATATACAGTGATACAAGCAGCCATTTTTTTGCTGTGTAACTCATAAACAGAGCTAGACCCACTATTTCTTCCTTAGGCTGTACTAAAGTATCTCAATTAAAATGAGCCTTATTTAATATTCTGTTGATATTACATAACATAGGATATGTCAATGGCAAATATTCTTTTGAATGCTGCTAAACACTAAAGTGGAAAGTAACTGCCATGCCTGTGATCCCTTGAAATGTGTGAATGAATACATAGCAGAGCACCACGGATAACAAGAAATGGCAAACATGATGATAGATGTTGTAACTCAGCAGGGCAATTTTCTTACTTTTCCAACAATTGATATAAATTATTATGTATTTAAGAAAAAATGTAAGCTTGGCAAATCACTACGACACAGAAATATGTATAACACTGTTTTAAGCTAAAAGAAAAACCCACAACCAACCAACCAAACCAAACAAAAAAACCCCAAAAAACCAAGCAAAAACCCCCATGAAAATAGAAGTACTTCTGAGCTTGAAATCAGTCAATAAAGCAAAGATAGCACACACCTGAGAGGAAAACAATCTGTATTTTCTTTAAAGTGCATCTTAAACTATCATTTAACTTCTAATTTTAGTTTAGTTTTTTCTTCAAAAGAATTTTCATGTGTTCGTTACTAAAAAAAAGCAAACTGGCAGGATATTTTACAGAGTTTGTTCCTTGAGCTTAAATGTGGTTCAACAAAACAAATAAAGCATTGAGAGTTAAAGCTTTCTACGTAAAGATGAGCTTGTCTGTTCCTGAATTCAAATGTACATTATGCACTGTAGCTCCCTCCGCAAGCACAACATTCATCTTTCCAAGACCCAGCTGTGTGATGTTGGCTTTTATAACATGTGGCAAATAATATCAATAATTCAGAGCAATAAGCAGTAAAGAAACCAGATTTTATGTGACAAAGGTATTTCAAGTTTTAAAATGAGTGATGTTGCTTTTAACGAGATAAAGAAAGATCTTCCACTGCTTCTCTTTAGAACACATCATTAAGAATTTACAGGCGACTAGTGTCACCTGCAGCTGACTGATTCCATCTCCATGACTTCCTACAAAGCCAAGAGAAGATGGTCACCTCTGCAGAGAACTTTGGAGTGTTGTCAACACCTAAGCCTTTTCATCCTTGGTCTCCACAGCATTAGTATGGTCCACCTCTCTCATGTCTTTCTCTGTGGGAAGAGTGCTGTCAAGATTTCGCAAATGTTCCTACTCTTTTCCCTTTTGGGCCCTTTTCCACTGTAGATTCTGAAGCTGAAACAATATTCTGATCCCTATTCAGCAAGTCCAGAGTTCTTCTTTTCTTGTTCTCTCTAATTATAACATTTTCCAAAATTCTTGGAAGAGCGGCATCCTTTCCTCATTCTGTATAATTTCGTTGGTGGAAAAAGAGGAAATGAATGTCAGTATAGTGATTAAATAAACATACAACCAGATTATTTTTAAACATATGGAAAGAGAAATCCCACTTCCTTTGCGGGGTTATTAAAAAGTACTGAAAATAGTATGTGAATTTCGATATTCTTGTTTTCTTCTCATAAGCCAGAAAGAAAGCTTTTCAAACTTCAAGAAGGATTAAATGAGGTACACGCCCAAAAATAAATGTGGGAGAGTTTGGTTTCATATGGTGAGTATTTGAGAGATTTTGAAAGGGCCAAATTCACACCATGAATAATCCTATTAAATTAGTACCTGAAGTCAAGTGGAAATATACCAGACTATTCATATTCCCTTACTATTCTGTTACTTACTAGCACAAACTGAACAGAAGATTTCATCAGGTTGTAAAACTTGGGACTACTCTCAGAGGCAGTTGCCTGCAAAGCGGGATATGTGCACTCCCTGGGGTGTGCAAGATAATCCACTGGGGTGTAAGAACAAAGGGGATTTTGTACCATTAATAAGACAAATGAATTAAAATTTTAAAACCAATGTTTATTTCATCCTTTGCATCTCTATTGTAACTGATTTTAACATTTATTTTTCCATATGTTTTATAATGTACATAATATACTGGTGATGGGTCTACTTTGGAACCTGCTAGAACCAGCTCTGCCATACAAGGGGAGAGACCCATGTCTCACCTCAAACAGGCCACTTCTGAGGCTCACCTTCCTGCTGCCAAAACTTTACTGGGTAAACCTAAGACACATGTATATAATGTATAAATAAGCAAATATACATAAACTGAGGTAGCATACTCAAAAATTTTTTTACTGTTAGGGGCGTGCAATCAAAACATTGTAAGACCACTGCTCTACAGCTGTTAGTTATACTGTTTTAGCACACTGCCTGGTCATCTTGAAGTTTGAGCTGACCATTCTTATTTCTGCATAGGTGATGTAGGTACCTCTCTGAAGCCTTCATCTATTTCTCAGTCAGGCAAATTAAGCTAAAAAGTGTTCTAAAGGACCTTGTTTCTTTTCATTGACTACCAATGCATCTGCAGGATGATTAGCTCAGATGTTGACAGCTGCATAGTAGAAGTCTAAAGCTACGTTAGAGGAGCCCTTCTGCTTGAATCTACCTGGAACATATACTCTATGCAGAAACTGATTCTTCTACACATATTAAGAGAGACAAGCACTTTTTGATGCTGCCGTTTGTGACATAGAGTATTCAGACAGACTTTCAAGAATTTGTAGTGAATAAAATTTCTCTGAGGGAAGTCTTACAAGTTCCTTCCTTCAGATTAATTTAGTTTAATTAAATGAATCCCCTAACAAGTTAGTCCTTAGTGGGTCACTGTTTTTTTCTACTTTTTTCATTACAAACATTTTAGTAGCAAGAAAATGACAGGTGCACTGAGTAAAAAAAGAAGTATATAATTAATTTTTTTATTAATCTAGTAATTTTAAATCCCTTATTCACAAAGGACTAATCAGCATAAGCTCTGTCACTACCAGACATCTGTAGTCAAGAAATTAATGAAAAAAACCATCAGGTTTTGGTGAACATTATTGATTCACTACAATTCTAAAACTGTTTACATATTATCAGAGAAGTAGCAGTACAAGGGCACAGTTACATGATTATTGCTGATATTTTTCTCAACATATTAAATGGGCACAGACAGGCATATAAGTAGAATATATTTCAGTTTACGATAATGTCATGAGTCCTTTTCATAGAAATATATATCTTTAATATTAGCTCTGCAGAACAATTCATATTTATTTGTTTGGGTTTTTTTTATAGTGGCTGATCTCCGGCCACTATAGGAGTAGTAAGTTGTTCCATAGAGAAATGAAAATCATAATTTGTTTCTTTGGCTTTATTTGCTCAGCAATTGTATTTCCTACCCACTTTCTCTCTTTGAGGAATCAAAAGAATATAACTAGAGAATTTTCTGTATTTCCTGTTTTCTCCATTGTCCTTCAAATTGGAATTAGAAATGTGGGATATTCTAAGGATTCAGGGAACAGCATGCTGAACTGGTTTAGTATGCTGAACTGATTTAGCATTCTTGGCAAACACTTGATTTCTCACATCTAAAACAGGCTTTTGTTTTAGCAGTCTGATGTAAGAAGCTATCTCTGTCACCACTGGCTGTTCAGTAGCATGTCTGTGTCCAATGAGCCAAACCATCAAAACTATAAATGCTCTGTCATATAAAGAGTAACTAGTTTTAAGAGAAATCATGATAAAATATTGTCCTAAAGGTAGATCATTTACTGAGATCCAGATAAAATGCCTGAAGCCTGAGACTGAAGACTATTATTACACAATAAAAGTAACACCTCTCTCCAGGGGAAATATTTTTATACAACTATAGCTCAGAAAAGTCACCACCTCATTTATTACAATTTTCTCTTTCTTTCTTTTAAAATGAATGGTGTAAATCTTTCCTGGACAATTCTCTTAAACAGACTTGGTTGAATTATTCATTATGAGTAATATTAGTTGTCAATTTAGACTTTTTTTATTCACAAACTTCTGCAAGCTGATCTGGAAATGAAATCTTGGCCTCAGTGGGAGATTTTCTATGTACTTCAAAAAGGCCAATCTTCATCTTTTATATTTATACTATGTTCAAATTAAAAAATCCTATTGATGTATATGATACTTTAGGTACAGAGTTTCAGTCTAACCCTTACTTAGAGGGGCTTTTAATGTGATTTTGCTTTAAAAAATATCCTAAATTATATTAGTTTGATTACTCTAAAGTAATGAAAATATATGGAATGACTCACACAGACAAGTCTTCAGCCCACTATCACACAAACATATTCAAGCAGAAGGAGATGAAATACTAGAGAAAAAAGATATTAAAAGCTTTGTACAGGTAAAAAACAATTCTCCAGAGTTTAGTGTTGATGCTTAAATTGCTATTGTGAATTTGTCACAATTCTCTAAATTTTAGCAGACAGCAAGAAAAGGTCAAATTTAAAAGCAAAGATCATCAGCAAAAGGAATGTGATCGTTAACAGCAAACAAGAGCTAATGATTTTAATGCACCATTATCTAGCACAAAAAAAAATGAAAAACCAAACCGCACAACTATTAGAAAGAAAGGAACATCACAGTCCAAAAAAAAGGGGGATAACCAACACATTAGAGAACTTGATGTAAACTAAACTATGCATGAGATACAGTTTTAACTTCATGTCCCCTGAGACAAGAAAAGGCAAAGAGGAGAGAAGGCAAGAGAACACCTCAGGGTGTCAGAGAAGACCAGTGGCAATTCTTCTTGATGAGACCACGCTGGTATGAACACAAACTTAAAGTTGTCTGGAATCTGTTCAGAACTGTTGCCATACAGGATACTTCTAGTAATAATAATAGCAACTCTCTGCCCCACCCCCCAAAGAAGACCCAAACAAACAACTTCCTTTTAAGTGGATATGCAAAATTTCCTTTGGTGAATACTTCAAGTGTAAAAAGACAGTTGTAATTTTCTAAAAGATCTCTAATTTAATCCTTAATCAGTTTTCTTAGGACATTATGTGTCAGCAACAGTCATGAGCCATCTCAAGTATTGTTTCACCGATTTATTCTTTATAAAGCATCCCAAGCTCTTGAGGTTTTGTGTTTCTTTTCATGCTGCAGAAAAAAACCCACGTTCTGAACTATCACACTGAATTAATGCAAGTGGAAGAACTATATCTTGCCATCTGCTTATCATGAGCAATATTTGTAACTGGCCAGATTAGTAAAATTTATAGCTTTTTCTTTTAAATTTTGTAAGCATTCATGTGTAGATTATTTTATTTTTATTTTACAAAAGCCCAAAACAACAACAAAAAATCCATCTGTAACCAGTGATATTCTTTATAAAGATACATATAAATCCACAAAAATACATAATTCCTTGTATAAAATTCTTTCTTTGAGGTTAAAAGCCATGTTAAAAAAACCTTGCCAATTGTGAGTTCAAAACTAAAGAAGCCACAGAAATTTTTTTTTTCTCATCCCTTAAATGATGAGATATTACTGAAGCAAATAAAATACTGCTGCCATTTAATTTTTAAGGAATGGATGATTAGTGAATCTGTTCTTCCCATTAGTTTCTATCAGATAAGGGCAGACTCAGTACCACAGTATCTGGCAAAGCTATTTGTGAAAGGGAAGCCAGCCCACCTTTGGACTTCAGGGGGTAACTGGGTCTGTGATCCAGCTGAGGATCCCTTGAACCTGAACATCTTGACTGCTGGTGCAGTGATATTTTTACAGCATTCAGCATAAGGAGAAACATATTAATGACAGAAATCTTAAGAGAAATCTGGTGGTTGCTCAAAATAAATCTCAGTATGATCTTGAAAGCCTTATATTTGATGATGGAAGCGTTTGGGGCATGCTACTTAAATGAGCATAAGTTCATTCAGCCTGTTTAGCTGCCACGTTTCAATTTAGCCATATGGGAGGTTTCCAGTTGAGACATTTAATAGGTCTAACAACTTGCTGTTCTAGAGAAATTTGATTACTGTGGATACAGCTCTGGCATGCTGCTTGCATAGCTGGCAAGGATATGAAACATAGGAAAGCTGTCAGAGGCTGAACTTTTCATCTTGGCTTATCACCTGACATCCATCAGGATTACATAAGTGGATAGTGTTTTACTTCTATGGTCCTACTTCACTGAGTCAAGTTGTTATTTTAGACACAAAATAATCCACATTCTGAAGTGAAAATTAAGTTCTTGGCTTTGAAGATGATGGTTTATTTACCACTAATATGAATACATAACATGGTATATAATTATATATAATTAT
>VXBT01022073.1:2831449-2849610 GCA_013400235.1 Oriolus oriolus | reverse complement strand
CATGGTATATAATTATAATGATATCATATGCTCTTATGGAAAAGCTGGAGGAAATATTTTGGACTGAAAAAAAAGAAAAAAATAATAAACAAGCCTGGCTTTACAGAGACATTTTCAAGATTTGAGTGGCTTTTTAACTATTCCGCATATCATATTTTTTTATAATTCTGGCTTCATGTTTCTTCATATTTTCATTAATAACTATCCAGTTACCTCATACAATAATTAAAAAGGCTCAGAATCTTCCATGTGGGTATGAATTATTTGGTCTTCCCTTGGTGAGGCTGATCATAAAATGAGAAAGGTAGATATCCTTTCTGTCTTTAGTGGATAAACAAATGTATCTGATAAGTTATTTTAATTTTCACATTAATAATTTTCAATTCATTCTTTTAATTGACCTTTTGCTACATTATCTGCTTCAGACCTACATTGTTTGCAATATTCTGGCATTGTTTATGGTTCCAACAGTCAGACTCAATTAAGAGAAAATCAGAAATAAACAGGGAAACACAAAGACATAAATCTTAGGCTTAATCTGTAGAACTCTGTACCAATTTATTAAGTGACAGTTCTAAAACAATTGACAGCATGATCAGTTCTGATACTGACAGTTCCACTGTCATCAAACAGCCACGTTCTTCACCACTGTAATTTTTAATCATTATTTGGATATTACAAAGAAAAAGTGACAAAGTTCTGCGGCATTTTAGGAACAGCTGCTTCTTGCATCCTTCTCCCTTCACTTTTGTTTTGAGGTTTTTTGCCTTTTTTTCTTTCTTTTTTTTTTTTTTTTTTTTAACATTGTCTATTTTTGACTCCTTAATATTTTTTCATATTCCTTCAACTATAAGATCAAATATTTTCTTCCTCAGGTCAAAAAATATTTTTTTTTATTCATTATCCATTAACTAAAACCACCAAAACAACACCACCTCATTAAAATCAGAAGTGTATTTCTTATTTTAGGACAAAGAATGATCCAGAAATAACTTTAAAATTGAAATTAATGTCATCCAACTTTAGCTGAGAACAAGCTGGTGACGAGGCTAAGTTGGCTGTGTAAGGCTTCTTCATAGTCAGCAATAAACAGGCACCTCTAGAGAGCATTTCATCCCCTTACCTTAAATGTCTTGTAGTGTCTGTTAATTGCTGTATCCTAGAAGATTTTTTCCAAAGATCATTCACTAATTTTACTCAAGATATGATTCCTTCAAAAAATTATTGACAAGCTAAAAAGACAGACAAGGGGAAATGCATTTTTAAGGTGTAGTTTTCTGTTGATTTTTAAATGCACTCTAATTTTCTGATTATTACTGTGAGAAAAAAAGGTTCAAAGAAAACTGGCGCTTAATTACAACTTTAAGAAAATTATTTTAGAAGATTTCTTCACATCATTCCTGTTTCTGCAAAAGAAACTCTTTCTGCAAACAAGAACAACAAAGCATATGAAAAAATGAGCTGCATCCCTTATTGGGTTATTTTTTAATTTGTTTACATGCTCCTTTCCCCTTACAACACCTAAATATATTTAAACTTACAGAGACACCCAGGGCAAAACAGGAAAGATTTAGGCATTTCCGGTGTTTAATTAAAATGGAAAAACACTTCCAGCATAGAGGGCAGAACATCCAATGTACTTGTCTATACATCTGGCCTGAGGAAATGTAGCTAAACGTAAATTATTCCATTGTATCAAAGAGGTTTTCATTTAGATGCAAGTGAGGGCCATGAGGGGCTATATTATTGCTGCAGTTCCTAAGACACTGCTAAAAGCAGAAGAAAATTATGTTGGCAAACTGTGGATTAGGGATGGTTGAGCCAGTTTTAGAAAACAATTTGTGTCTACCCTGGAGAAAGAAACCCAAGAGGAAGTTTATTAAGGCTGCAGCATTTAGGGGACTTATATATGCATTTTTCTCCTTATTTAGTATGCTTTCCAGCAAGATAGAAAAGCTCTTTTCTTCTCTCATGGGGGAAAGAAACAAATTTTGTCTAATTAATTTTTTAATTAATGCTTCTTATTGACAACATCATATTCCTGGTCAGGCATCATTTTATATTTTATATCATTATTTTTATCTAAGAGAAAAAGAAAGGAATTCTATTGGGGCCAACAATATGAAATGTTAATAAAAATTGCTTTGAGAACATCATTTATAAAGAAAGGAGGAAAGTGAAGTAAGTTGCTCTGTCTTGTTATATGTACAAAAGGGTCCAGTAATTATGTGAAGTACTATAATTAAGGCATTTTTTGTAACTGACTGAATATCTCAATTTCTGAAAAAATAGTGGAATCTTACGATATACTGAAAGATAGTAAAGGCAAGTAGAGAATCTTGAGATATTTTCTGCATATTTTTGCAGCACCATCACTGTCATACAACACTTAGGCAACAGTGAAATTTTGAGGGATATCTTGTTTCTCTCTGTATCACAGCCTCAGAAAAATATAGCTGTGTAGACCATTGTAATCATCACCATTTAAATTACTCTCCTCCCCCTCAAAAACCCCAGTACCAAACAAAGTCCAAAGTCTCGGGCAGGAGAATTTCATTGGCTCTTAGTCAGAATTCCACACTGTCCAAAGTTTTTATACATTTTAAATTACTTTGAAGGTAAAAATTAGATCTATGTTTCCAAAGTTTGAAAGTGCCAGAATCTTACAGGTTTTATCTACTCAGACATTATGAAAAAAACCTGCTATGATCTCATGCCTGAAATTGTATAAGAATCTAGGGAAGAAAGAATGGGTGCTGTAATTGTGGAAGGTCCAATGAATGAGCTAAGTGAGAAGTAAGAGAGGCTTGTGTTGAAAATATCTGTGGTAAAATCTACAGGGACATTACATGCAAAACTCTTAAGGGTGATGCCAGGTCTGGTATCATTTACCTATGACCTATTGCAGGTAAAAGTTATAGACACTCTGACACAACTACATGGCTCTGAAGAGTCCATCATTCAGGATGCAAATTTAAACGGCTTTACTGATCATAGCAGCAGGCTTTTGCAACAGAAAAAGGAAAAAGCACAATCTACTTTTTCTGAAGGCAGAGCTTGATCAATCTACACAATAAGCTGTGTGATGCTGTCACCTGTTTTACCAGGGCCCTGGGGCTGATGACTCATATTGACTTTTCTAGACATTTACTTAGTCTTAGAAAATACAGTCACCCACTCTGTTCCTCTTTGTGATTTACTGGAGAACTGGACGCTCAGTGGGTGTTTATCTGCTTTGATCATTCACTATATCACAGCAAAAGGATTTTAAAGTGTCAGATGCAGAAAGGTAAAAAAAAATACACTGCACCCCTTTTAAGTAGCCATTAAGTGAAGGCCTCAGAAGAGATTGACAGGATAATATTGAAAAAGTTAAACCTATCTCAAAATAACCATTTGAATACAGAATTTCACAAATACATGTATGGAGTCTTAAAGCTCTCATTGTACAAGAAGCCTGGGATAAGCATTGCCCTAATGCTGCATGCATATTCCAAATATGCTGTTTATCTTCTTTTATACCCCTCTGTTAACTACCAGCTTAAATAGCCATTAACAGTAAAGGGATAGGAAGGTCCAAGTGACACAAAGGAATTCCTCCAGGAATGAGGGCACCAAGAGCTATATGAAAGACCTTCCCTCACAGAACACTCAGAACTGGAGATCACATTACACCTACTGATAGCATGATGTAGCTGCTGTGAGATATGGGGTTTTTTTGTATAAAGATGCAGTATGGGAACCTGTAAAACAAAAAACAAAAACAAAAACCCATCAAACAAACAAACCCATCAAAAAACCAAAACCAACCAAACAAAAAAACCCCCACAAAACGAAGCAGAAAAGCCAACAACAAAAATGCAAACAAAAACCAAATAAACAAAAACATCAACCCCCCTACCATAAAACAAACAAAACCAACCAAAAAAACACCACAACAAAAAACAACTCTAAAAAAACCTCAAACCAACAAACCAGAGAAAGACTGAACATAAGTTTTGTGAATCTGTACAGTATTCTACTGGGGCTAGGATCTCTCACCTTACCATCTGTTTTTATTTTCCTTTCCTACCTTCTTATATGATGGCACTTTATTCATACAGCAGCACAGTGGTGGAGAAGTGACAAAATATTCCCAAAATATTGCTGCAGATAGGCAAAAGAGATTAATTTAATTTTCCTTTGAGATCCTGTGAGATTGAAAAAACTAAGCACTGTACTACACAGTCCCCTAAAGAACATATCTTTTAAAGGCCCACATGCACTCTCTAAAGAGACCTGGAGGAAGAAACATAAGACATGACTGTGGAGATCTCAGAGGTCTATAGAGATCACAATGAAATCAAGCAGATGTATTATAAATCTTCTGAAGTTAGGAACTGTTCTGGTTATATATGCTTTTCTCTTTCAGTTTATTTTATTTCTAAACATCTGAATTGAAACAAATTGGAAAATATTGAAATCTACCATTACAGGCTGATGGCTACATCAGGCTGCTTAGTTATTAGCCTTGGAAATACAGATGTGGTAGTCCTTGAGATCCTGACAGTTGGGACATAATTGTTCCTACGTTTCAGGAGTACAATGCCAAGAACAGAATAATATTCACAACAACTTCTATGGGCTTCATGAGAATAGCCTGGCTGACTTGGAAGCCTGAGTTTTGCTGGACTTGGCAAGCTGGTGACAAACAACAGAAATTTACTTGGCAGGAATCACTTCACTGCTTGTAGATGCACATTAGCTGGATATTTGGCTTTAGCTGTTTGGTCATTGTCTAATGGCCTGATTTTCTCAAACTGTGGCAAAACCATATTTCTTCCTTTGACACTACTTCAAATACTTCATGATTATTTACTTGCAAAGTCTTTCTTCTTCTTGAGGGTAGAGGATTCTACTTCTCATGTGTGTCCCCATAGACATGGCGAGGTAAATCCAGGAGGGCTGGTGACAGCTGAGGCCCAGTCTGTTACAGTTGGATTTATCCCAGATGCCTTTCATTTTGAATGAATGAGGCTAATGGGTTTACGAATAAAGCCGGCTCCATTGTGACAAGAAATGAGAAAAAGTTTCTGCAATTTCTGGAGATGGGAGCATCTCCTCTATGAAAGCAGGACCTGCCATTCACTCTTCTATGGTTACTATCTGCTCTGTAGTGTTATTGATGTTAGGAAAGCCATTGCTTGCCCTTGAAATCTGAAGGAACTGAAGTATAAAACTCATGAATATCTGTTATGTAACTTGTTAGGAAAAAAAAAGAATATAATAAAAAAAATCTAACCAATTTCAGATTAGTCCATTTAACCTCAATATATGTCAAATATGTAGAAATTATAGATAGCAGTACAATTAGTAGAGGAATACAAAATAAAGCAGAAGTATGGACATGAAGAGGAGTGAACAAAAGAGATATCTTTCAGGAGGAAATTATGTTTCAGAAATTTATTAGAATTATTTTAAAGTACTCAAGAAGCATGATGAGGTTATTCATGTAGATTTAGTGTACTTGGATTTTCAAAAGCTTTCAAGAGATCTTTTATAATAAGCTTTTAAAGAAATTAAGCTGTCTCAAAATAAAACGAAAAATCCTCTCATGCACTAAGCAATGGTTAAGGGAGAGAAAATAAATTATAAGAATAAGCTGTTATTCCATCAATGAAGGGTGACAACCAGTGTCAGGTATCTGTGCTGCTATTTGCAATGTTCAGAATATTTTAAATGGTAGGGATAGTAAGGGAACAGACTTTGCTGATTATAAAAATTTTCATGAGGAAAAATGTATTTCTGATGGAAAAATTACAATTAGACATCACAACTCTTACTGACTAGGTTGTTAAAAGGCAGAATAAATTGCATATCTGTAAAATCAGTGCAGTAGTTAGGAAGAGGACGTCAATGCTCACATAAATTTAGTGCCACTTATTTGCCATTTGAAATCATAACTTCCCAAAGATAACTAATAAAGTTGGGTCAGAGATGTTCAAGCATCTGATGCAGATATTTTGGGATGTGATAATGGTGCTTCCCTGGAGCAGAGAGAAATAATATGGTATAAATAATTGTGAAGAAAAGCATGAGAAAATAATAAGATGTACACAGATAAAAAGAATTAGGAAGTCCTTTGAAAGTGGGGGATTCTAGAGGAAACTCCTACTATGTGAGGAAAATAGAAAATAAATACTGTAACCCTCAGTATTTATTTGTCATCAGCAAAGGTTGTGAAGACTGAAAGTAAAAATGAATTTTAAAAGGCATTAGACAAATTAATGAGGCATAGGACAAAAAACGTCTTTTAAAGACAACAATTTGGATACAATTCTCAAGCTAGTCAGACCTTAACAGATACTTGTTGGAAGCTGAGAAGGTATGCCAGACAGAGATTATATATTATCTATGTTTTAGTTTAGGATAAAAATGGAACTGCCAACTCATTTAGCAGAGCGGGATTTATATTCTAATGTAGTAAGTTGTCTAAAAGAACTCCCACTTTCTGTTCATTTTTGCATCCAGAAAATCACTGCAAAGATTGCACTATATAAATCATATCTGTCCCTCTGTTTGCAATAATAAATGTGAACTCCTGACCAAAAAATAAAAGCTTTAAAATCTGTGGTCTATAGGCAAAATAAGATAAAAATGTAACATAAGCTGAGACCTAGAGGTACCCACTATGGTTATATTTTCATATATTTTCATGGTTTTGTTTGCAGTAAGAAAACTAACACTGTCATAAATTTTATATAAAATGTGTTAAAAATATATGGTTGAGACATACCTTAGTCATAGTGTTTATGGAACCACAGCATTTAGGGAATTTTTATTTTTAATTACACCATTGCTCCATTATAAGTTCACAGTTTAAAACTACCTTCGACAAGAAGGAAACTTCCAAGAAGTTAGTTCTTTGCAGCAATGCAACATTTTTAGGTTTTGCTTAGGTCCAGATATTTTTCTGCAATTTTTATAATTAATGTGAAGGACCCTCTGCAGGGAAAATCCCCCACAACATTTATTTTATATTTCGCAGAAATAATAAATGAGTATAATAGACGCATTACTTTCTGAAATATTATTTAATTTCTTTGGTTTCAAGAACTATGTCAACATATCAAAAACTACTTTTTTATCACAGTCTTCCAGAAAAATTCTTCTTTGCTCTAAGTTTATTTCTAAATTTAAAAATTTCAAGTTGTGAATCTTAGCAGTTTGATTAATTATATATAATTAATCCCATATTATAATAATTAAAATTATGTGTATAGCTCTATTTATAATTTTACTTGTAAATATGTATTACAATAATGATATATTTTAATAACTGCATATGTGATTATATGTCATATATTATAAATATACTAAAGAAATCTCTTTCCTTCCAAGAAAATTTAAAGAGTGAACTTCACATCACACTCTATTTTTATTTTTGTTTTCTTAAGATATATGGCAGATATAAGGTTTTGATATTAAATTGTACAGCTCCTCCTAAAAAATTCTGAACAATATAGCACCAGCAGAAGCGCTGTTTTAATCTGTGTTCTCTGCAAGATGATACTGAACTTTGAGGTCATTTTGATATGTCAATGCATTTCAGATACTTACTGAAAATGTGCCATCATGTAAAGTGTTTGCATTTACTTGAAAAATATTATGTTCTTAGACAACTAATTTAGAGATGGGATCACTTTTCCGACAGAGACCTACCTAAAATGGGTTTCTTGAAAATTCATATTTAGACGACAAGGATAAAACATCTCATTATTTCTGGTGTGATACAATACTCAGGATATATGCACACTCTTTTATGAAGAACATTTATATAACTAGTCACAAAAACTCCAGAAACTTATGCAATGTGATTTGCTCTCAGATGGCTTCAGAGGTGGATGTCTGAACATCACTACACTTTGATGTGTATAGAATGAATTTTTCTGGGACACCTAAAGGGGCTCTGTACTGGCTCCCAACATAGGGCAGAGCTCATGCTCCTCAAAGTAGGAGTCCTGTTCCTTAGAGAAGACTTGAAAGTTAGATGTGCAACTGGGACAGGTCTAGCTTAGGAAATGCTGGTGAAGATAGTTCAAATCATGAACACTAATAAACTTGGAAAATCAGGTAATTTCTTCCTGCTTTTACAGCTGAAAGCTTGTAGGTAGCAAAAGGAAAATAGGGTGGAATTGGGCTAACAGCTTTCTTCTTCAGAGACAAGAGATGGCAAGAGGGAATATGATCAGCAGTAAATCTCTACAGAAGACCTGGCCTTAAAGATAAGGCCTTCCTTGCCTTCAGAGAGCCCATGAAGACCATCACCCTTGCCTACATTTATACTGTAGTTTTCAAGGCAGCATCCTTGTCTCTTTGTATTCCTGATGAGTAAGCATTTGATTTTTGTTTTAGCCAATATATATTTACATTTATGAGGATGTAATTTTTTTCACAGAAATTGCAATATACAGTAAAAGAATATTTTGTACATCAACAAGGGTCCCTGTGACTCTTTTCCGTGCGTACATATATTTTCAGCTCCAACTTGATAGAAGTAACATGGCAATTTTTGCAGGACTGATTTTAATTTAAGGAAAAGCACTTTTGACAATGAAATTATTATTTTTAGTTCATTTTTAAATGAGGAATTAAATCAATTTTCTTATCTGCACTTGCCAACAAACACACTGACATACATGTATATATATACATACAGACCTATAGATATGCATATAATTACGTGGAAGTAAAAACTGACAAAAATAATATCTAAAATATGTAATCTGTTCTCTATATAATTGTAGTGTCCCAAGTGAAATATTTTTCCTTCACATCATACTTTTTATAATGTAAGAATATCAGGACTTTTAACTGTAGCTCAATGTATAGTTGTCATAGAACTTGCCGTTATGATGAACTTCCTTGGTGAGTGAAATAACGTTTTCCAAAATACACTTTAATTACTGTTTTGAGAGAGATGAAAACATAAGCCAAACATAGCTTATTTCCATCTTGCTTCCCCTAATGTAAACTAGTAGATTAATTTAAATCATAAGCCCCAAATCAGACTTGGTGCCTTCACTGTATTTAAAGTGTGATCATTTTCTAGGTAATTAAAAAGACACACTTAACCGGTATTGTCATGTATGACAGCTAAGAAAACCATTAGGAATTCAAGATGAAGGGCATAATTTTCACCTCAGTTTCAGCTTAGAAGTTAGAGAATGAGAGAAAAACTGACCTGAAAATACAGGTATGCTATGTATCTTACACCTCATTAGCTCAGATGCAAAAGCTATGTGAGAATTGGAGAACTATTTTCACATTTGTTTTTTAGTTTTCTGAACAGTTTTTTGTTTGCAGTTTCTGTCAGACTTTTCTGATATCTATATATTCCATTTAATATTGTTTTCTTTTTACTTAAATGCTTTCATGACATGTTTAGATGTAGATATTTTTATAGCTATGTGAAATGAGCATAAATGTTTTGTAAAAGCCATAAATAACCAACTTGTAAAGGATGCATATTTTTTTTTAACTACTCATTAGTTGTCTCATAATATTTGATGATCTTGCTGCTTAAGAGACCCTGCGCAAACAGTGGAGCCCAGAGACTATAAAAACTCTATTAGTGTTCATTACCACAGTGCATCTCCTAGAAGTCTAAAGAAGACATCTGGATTAAAGCTAGGAAATGACTCAATGCAGATCACAAATCAGACCAGCAGAGCAGTTTTTGTGAATCCTCCTGCACACAAAATATCTATTACGTTGATTTTGAAATTCATTTAAGGCAACACAACTTCAAACCCATCCTT
This sequence comes from Oriolus oriolus, assembly GCA_013400235.1. NCBI lineage: Eukaryota > Metazoa > Chordata > Aves > Passeriformes > Corvidae > Oriolus > Oriolus oriolus. The sequence continues at coordinate 2,839,810 of VXBT01022073.1, read as the reverse complement.
TAATGACACATTTAGGAAAGAAAAAGGAAAGTGAAAGAAATGCAAATTTTTAAAATCACTTTAATATGACCTGGGAAAACAAACTACTATGCTATAGCCAGAACTGCCACTGTGGAGCAGAATTAGTGATGTTTGTCTTCCCTAATTGTTCATTCTCATACATAAAACCATTTATAATTCTCATAAATTTAACTTGAAAATTATATGGTTTGCAATGATTGGTGATGAGGGATTATTGTTGAATTCCTATTATTTTCAGTCTTAGAAAGTGAATGTATAGGAAATCAGAACTTCATTTTATTATATTTTTTTAGCCAGAAAAGTTACTGGTGTAGGATCTTGAATACACCAGGGAAGCATATTTGTTTCTCAAGCTGACTATAACAATTTATTCTAACAGGTCTTAAAAACCTCTGAATTTTTAGGACCTTCTGTTCCTAAAAAAAACCCACCACTATCCACAGTAATGAAAAAGACAAGCATATGAAAATAAACACTTATTTGGCTTTTCTGTGTCACGATGGTTGGTGGTGTAAGGCATTTTTTTCAGAGAAAAATAACCTGTTTGGCAACAACAAAAAGACCTTTTAACACTTAAGTCTGGAAAAGGCTAATTCTGATAAAAGCTAGCCATTTTATGGAAAAACGGCATTGGCAGTACAATTGCTAAGTGGTTTGGCTTCTGAGAGCATGATTACAGCAACTGAAGACATTAAGCAAAGAAACCCAAACTGTGAACTACTGAAGCATAGACTGCAAAATAGAAGTACTTACTTTTCCCCTCTTTTTCTCACTGCATGTGTATTTCCCAGTGTGTGTACTACACATTTCCTTAAGGCACTGTTAAAGCTGCTTCAGGGATAATGTTTGTGGGCCACCAGTACCTATGTTAAATTTACTATGCAAACTCAGTTTGAAAGGCATGAGGCACCTTCACCATAGATTTCAAAATGAATTAGCTTAATAAATACAGTATAGGCTTTAAATCTGCCTTTTAGGTGACTATGACAGATGTGTAAGCCATTTCTACAGTAAGTCTACTCTGAATAATTAGAACTGCACAGGAGATCAAATTTCAGGTCACAGAAGGACGTATAATAGCTAAAGGTAATGTAGAAAGAAAATCTGTCTGCATCCTCTAGTCATTTTACACATTAAAATTTTTGATAATACATTGTTCATGATTTAGGCTTGTAATTACAATCAGCTCCTTGGAAATCAATAAAAACTGTACCATTTACTTAAATGCAGCCAGGTTTTGACACTTAGCACTCTATCTTTTGCCATTTTGTTTGGAACTTTTCCCAGTGTTTGGAGGATCCATCTGGTGATTATACAGAAGGATTAAATTTTAATCTGACATTCTTCTATGATTCTTCATAAGAAACAATGAAAGATACACAGAAATAACATCAAGTGTCATCTTGATGTTTAGTTTCCTAAGAAAGGCAGTCTTGTACTATCATCCAAGTTATCCAAATTCAGAAACATTTCAGTATTTTGCAATTTCAAAAAAACAAAACAAAAAACCCCAACCAACCAACCAACCACCCAACCAACCAACCAAAAACCACCCCACCCAAACTCACAATTAGGAGGGAGCTAAATGAAAATCAGCAGGCAAATACAGGTAAGTTAAGGTCTTGAATATTGATCGTGCTGGAAAAACTGACACAGTATGAGGATATACCCAGATATCAACACTCATGTTATCTCAACCTTCACTTTCCTTTGTTTTAAATATTGTTTGGATTTATCTCAAGAACATATGGAGAATTTTCGCTGCGAAAAGTTATATTTCCATTTTCACTCTGTAACTAGTGAAACTATGAGATTTTGTGTTTTTTCACGCTACTTCATCTTATGATTCTACCAAAATATATGAGAGGGTTTGTAAAATACAACTTTTACCTGTCTAGCCTAGGCCAGTCTTGACACATTGACATAGTCAATGTAGGAAGAAGACGAATCATCACATTTAACCCAGAAGCCTTAAAGAGACAGGGTAAATTTCCCTTTGGTGATGTCCAGCTCCCTATTGCCTATAAATAATTCTGAGATTAATTCCATCTTGAGTACATAAAGTGAAGGTAGATGTTCAGTAAAAGTTTTCTAATTTGTAAAAGGATTTGATGTCCAAACCTCTGGTGAAAACAATAGAAGAACTCATTTAATCCAAAAAAATAATCTGTAAACCTGATCTGTGTCTTTAAATACCCAAATATCTTCTGACATCTACATTCTAACTTTCCCAGTACTGTCTTTTCTTGATCCCCATTTAATTTTTATTTACAGCCAATGAATTGTCTTTGTCTTACCCCTCACTAGAGAACTAAATTTCATTTTGTTAGAATATTAAATTACATGCTGAGGTACATTTTCAAAATGCAATATTGACTGAGATATTTGAAATTCACACCACCGATTAGTTATGCAATTCAGATTTTGCTTTTGGCAATTGAGCATTCAGGCTGAAGGTATCTTTCATGAATTTTATCACTAGTAAAGCTTGATCTCTGCAATATTGATAGGAAGCAAGCACAAAGTGGAGACAAAAACAGTTGAAGTGAACCCACTTAAAAAGAGGAATTAATATTCTTGTAAATGGTTTACAGCGTTCTCCCACCTTTATTTGGTTCAAACAAAAGGGAGTATCTGAAGGTGAGTTATACATTGTTATTAGATTAAGAATGAAGCACAAAGAAGTACATGAAGTGTGCTGGAGGAAATTTTCAGTGACACAGAGGAAGTCACACTCCCACCTTTTTATTTTCAGTGGCAATCTGGAGCTAAAAATCAGTGACAGCTTTTGGAAAGCTTCCCTAAAACACATAAGCTGTTCACATTTCTGAAGCAGGAAAAAACCCATATTAAATAGCTATGTTTGTCAGATAAACTTTTGTTTGCTTCTTTGACAGTGATTGATAATACTGAGCAGTTTTTTCCTATTCAGTGTCATCAGCATTATTTATATTGCAGTGACAGTATTATGCCTTTCTAGGTACACAATGAAATATCAGTTTCTCAAAGCACACACCATCTTACAAGCTGGAAAAAAACTGACACTTGAACAGCTTGAACTCAGATGGTGAATGAAAATGCTGGAAAAGATTTTTGGTCCAATATGGATTAAATTTGGGACCTCAGTAGTGGAAAATCCTAGTTCTTTTTTCTTAGCTACAGGAGCCAGGTAACTAAGGAGAAAACAATCTATTACTTGTCCTAACACAATATATTTCAACAGAACAGCAATTTTCTTGCTACCTTTTCCCTACCTCAAGGTAATAGACAAGTCTTATGTTTTCTTCAGCTCCCAATTTGAAAGAAGTTTAAAAATGCTTTACTGTATCTTTCAATCAGGCCTCAGCCTTCTTGTCATTCAGTTCCCACTTTATGTATCTTTCCGAAATACTTTTGTAGTAATCTGTAGAGAGATGTCATGTTAAGGACTATTATCAATGGAGTTGACAATTCCTCCTCAAGTGTGAACACTCTTGAATGGCGATAGAAGAGAGGCCTGTTTTAGTTTACCTTGTGACTTCAACACAAACTGTTTTTCTCTTGTGTGTCTGTCACAAAATTTCATGCAGTGACATCTCTAGCAGTGTCAACTTCACCATTTCATGCTGACAAGTTAGGTGTGTCAAGAGATGCTCTTCTGATTCAGTTTGAATGACTTATAGAGTCCCACAGAAACTAAATGGAAGTCCCCATTCTCCCAATGAGTTGTGATATTTGCATAAATCAGCTCTGTGAGCCGTTTTAGTGCAAATTGAAATAATTTATCTGATGTAGCCTGCTTTACACTGGAGAACTATAGAAGGACTCAGGCTCCACTGGGAAAGTGGTGACTTGTGAATGAAGTATTAATTTCACAAATGACTCAAGTTTGAATGGAAGATCTCATCTAATTATGTCTTTACTCATCTGTTCAACATAAGGGTTTAACACATTTAGGGAAAGGAAAAATAGCACATTTACACTAGGAAAAAGGAAATAAAAGTTACATATAGCACAGGTTCTGCAACATATAAGGTGTATATTATGTGTCATAATGTTACAAAATTCAAAAGCTTCTTTTTTTGCCCCTAAAAATAATTGGATTTCTGACATAATGAAAAGAATGCTACTTAATTACTTGAAATTAAAACCTAAGTGTGGAAAGAAAGGAGATTAATTTGTGGTTGGCAAGAATAGGTGAAAGTGGGAGATAGGAAACAACATACACATTCTGCTTTGGTGAACAATGCAAACACATCAGCAATTTCAGAGAACACCAAAGGAAGTAAAAAGGTGAGAAGCAACATACAGATCCAGTTCCAGCAAGGAAATACAGAAATAACCTAAAACTTTGGAGGAAAAACTCACTAAATCAAGTATAAATTATGTTAGTTTACTAACAGTCCAAGTGTAATTTTCATGGGGAAGTAGATACTAGTGCAATCAACTGGAAAATAAAATCATAAAAAGGTAGTTCTGAAGTTCATGCACATTGTCAATGTAAACAAGTACCATACATCACATAAACCATGACATTTCTTCATGTATGTGCATTTTTAGTCCTTGAAAAACATAATGTATTTTCATGTCATTCAATTGTGCTACAGCTAGTTGAATTACATTGCATTTTTTTCAGGCTTACAGCACATACATAAGCAATTCCTGCACTGCAGCTGGTGATCAGTAATTTCAAAAGCCAAAGTGATGTAACTATGGATCCACAGTCTATAAAGACAAGAAAGAAAAACAGTAGAGGGAAGAAAAGCAAAAGAAATAACAGAAAAGTTATGTAAGGTGGAAAAAACCCCACCCTTCTTTTACTAACCTCTTCCTTAAAATTTTTTAATTTTTTTGCAATAAACCAAAGCCACTGACAGAGCCGTTGACCTTGTTAAAATTTACAGGTACATGAATCTGAACAGGAAGGCTGATTCCACTTTCAGCTTAGGGCTTCAGCTGAGGAAGATATTGTTTTAATTGTTCAGTGGTGTTAGTCATATAAAAGCAACTTTGCGGGACTGAAGCACAGAGGTGTTATACATTGAGGCATTTTGCTTGCTCTAAGGAACATATACCATTGTTTATCTTGAATCTGATGACATGAGACCTACTGTGAAGGCCATTGGGTGCTTTTTAGAAGTTATATGGTTTTTTGCTTTTAAAGGGGCGTAAACTGACCAAGTCAACTATAGAAGTTTACCAAAGACCAGTAAGCAGAAGGTGACATGAAAAGATTTTGTGTAAAAGAGAAGAGCTGATATCTCTCATGGACTTTGAAAACTATTTGTGTAACCCTTTCAAAGTATTTATAATGTTTAGAACATTATTCTGAGCTGTGGTATTTTTTTCTGTTAGCTAATACAAGATGTGTCATTGAACTATAGCATTTAAAGGTGGGGTTTTTGTGGGTTTTCTTCTTTTGTTGTTGTTGTTGTGTTGTTGGTTTTTTGTTTGTTTGTTGGCTGGTTTGTTTGAAAACCCTAAAAGCTTTTGCATTTCAACAAAACACTGTTGATTTACAGAGGAACAAAAGAAGGCAGGCATTATCCATGGTACAAAACAAGGTTGAGTCAGTTAATTTTATTTGCAGAAAAGTGTAAGCAAACATTTTTCTCTGTTATTTAGATGGTAGAAAACTGTGCAGTTGCAAGTGCAGTGTTGTGCACAGAGGTACAGCCCAATTATTTAGGTTGGGTCTTCAGTATATGAATAGACAGCTGTTACTAAATGGACACTGTACAATTGATGGGGACAGATGAATTATGGCTTAGACTTACTTCTTTCCCCACTGAGTGTACAAGCATCTAGACAATTTGCTCACATGTGGATATCTGCAGTGTGAGCATCTAAAGTGAGCTGGGATGCAGAGAAATTATTTAATTGTTTAAGATGTGTATGCACCACTCATTCCTCTCATAGATCTGTCCTAGTACCAGCAGACACTTAATCACCTGATTGCAATATGTTACACAGAATCACAGATGTGCTCATGGACAGCTTGCTGTTCACCAGGATCCCCAGGTCTTTCTCTGCAGAGCTGCTTTCCAGCAGGTCAGACCCCAGCCTGTGCTGGTGCATGGGGCTGTTCCTCCCCAGGTGCAAGACCCTGCACTTGCCCTTGTTGTACTTCAGACAGTTGTTCTCTGCCCATCTCTCCAGCCTGTAGAGATCCTTCTGAAGGGCTGCACAGCACTTTGGGGTACTGGCCACTCCTCCCAGCTTTGTGTCATCAACAAACTCAAGATGGCATCTGTAAGAGCTTGATAATAAGAGAAAGGCCTCAAAAAGTGCTTTGCCATTATGTCTGCTTATCATAATCACTCTCGGACACCTGAAAACTACGTGTGAGATGGATAGTGAGCAGCCTGTCTTGAGGGCCATAAAAGGTGAAACTGGTGCAAAATGTGGAGGGGAAAGCAAGGGGAAGAATCCCTGACCTCTTACTATTAAATAAAAATATATCAATTTTTTGACATCAACATTTAATCTCGTTAGGTTTTTATCTCCTTTTTTTGGGAATATTTCAAACCTTAAAATTCTTTCTGTTCTATTCAGAGAGTTAGCTCTCTCTACACCTCTGTGATTAAACTGGTTCATAACAGCATCCACCCCTTCATCCAAGTCATTGATGGATAAGTTAAACAGTACTGGATCCAATACTGAGACTTGGGGTACACCACTAGTGGCAGATATTTAACTAGATCCTGTGCCACTGAGTACAACCCTCTGGGATCTGCTGCTCAGCCACTTCTCAGTCGGTTCAGAATATTTTGTATGTATGTTATACTTTGAAGAAATAGAGCTCTTTCAGATTTTTGTCTGCATGCTGAGTCTTTTAAAACCTTTTAAAAGCTTCCATTTAATAACTACTGACTGGAAAGAAAAGAATCTATGAGAAAGATCTAAAAAAAATAGAATACAATAAAGTGTTTTGACACAAGCTGGATAAAAGAGCATTTAGTAAAAGGATGCAAGGTAAAGGTTCATTTTTGATTTCCAAACTGTCACAGAAGATAAACAAGAAGATGATATCATATGGGGCCAATGGAACAGTTTGCAAGGTCAAATCCACAGAGACAATGGTGAAGTTGCTTGAATTCCTTCATCAGCTCTTTTCTGCTTGTTCTGAAACATCCAAAAGTAATTTCCCTCCAGTTGTTCTCCACTGATGTAACATTTGTTAGATTCTGGTCTAGTTTGCAGGTCACTACTCTCAGTATACCAAAATAATACATGCCCATATATCTTTCCAGAAAATGATTCTAAAACTGAGGCATATTTTGTTTTCTTTTGTTTTTTGTTTTGTTTTGGTTTGGTTTGGTTTTGGGGGTTTTTTCGTTTGTTTGTTTGGGGTTTTTTGGGGTTTTTTAATGCTCACTTTTTTTTGCTTTAGGTTTCATAGAATCACAGAACCATTCTGCTTGAAAGAGGCATTCAAGATCATCTAATCCACTGTCATCCTAACACCATAATGATCACCCCTAAACCACATCCCCCAAGTGCCACATCCAGATGCCTCTTGAACATTTCCAGAGGTGGTGACTACATCATCTTTCTGGGCAACTTATTTGAATGCTTAACCAGTCTTTTAGTGACTTTTTTTTTTCCTAGTATTTAATCGGAACTTTGTATGATCCTCTTCTTCTCCAAACTTAACAACCCCAGTTCTCTCAGCTACTCCTCATAAGACTTGTGCTCCAGACCCTTCACCAGCTTCATTGGCCTTCTCTGGACTTGTTCCAGCATCTCACTGTTCTTCTTGAATGGAAGAGTCCAAAACTGAACACAGTGCTCTCTACATGTGGCCTCACAAGTGCTGAGCACAGAGGGACAATCACTTTCTTCATCCTGCTGGCCACACTTTTCTTGATACATGCTGAGGTGTCATTGACCCTCCTGGCCACCTGGACACAGTGCAGACTCATGTACAGCCAGCTGCCAATCAACAAACCCAAGCTCCTTTATGCTGAGCAGCTCTCAAGCTACTCTTCCACAAGCCTAGAGTGCTGCATGGGGTTGTTGAAATCCGAGTGCAAGACCTGACACTTGACCTAACTGAACACCATACAGTTGTCCTCAGCCCACTGAGCCAATCTGTCTGGATCTGTCAGTAGAGCCTTCCTATCCTCAAGAAGATCAACAGTTTGCATCAACAAACTAAACTTAAATTATGCCAGATTGTCTTCAGCACCTGCTTTTACTTTTCACTGTACTCACTATGATCCTCAGCTGGTGCCATCCTTTCTTCAAACTCAGAATGTCTTGGCATCTGCCTGTAAAACATTAGTACAGTGATCATTATTGAAATGTCATTTTGTATAATTGCTATATTTATATAATTGTTTCATATAAGCCAAAATG